>JANIVW010000011.1:0-220999 GCA_030555995.1 Isabelozyma heimii
AAAAAAAAAAAAAGGGGAGGTAAAAAAAAAAAAGAAAAACGGGGAAGCATATAAATATATAAACAAAAAATAAATATCCGATTAAGGTTATGACGATTAGGGATGTTAGACTGTTCCAAAAAGGAAACCGGCCCTGGGAAACATAAAGGAAAAAAAAAAAAAAAAAAAAAAAAAAATACGGGCCAGGGGAGAGTCAATAAGCGGAGAGGGAACAATGTTATGTCAGCACACTTGAGGCCAGAAGTCTGAAGTCTGGGGAAACAGAGGAAAAAGTTAGATGACCATGCTTACGACGGAGTGATCTCATTGGCCACCAGGCGGCGATGAGCCAAGATGTCAGCCGACTTTCAGTCAACATGGTCACCGATGTAGTGGTATGAGAACGGCCATCACCTTTGGCCTTGCTATCGTGGGGAGAGGCACCTGCTTAACATCAACTGATGTCTGATTGGCTGGCAGTTGTACCGAGGAGGAGCGACGGTGGCCGGTGTGAGAGCGGAACTGCGTTGGTGGGGTAGCCGCCGGGCCATGTGACAGCGGGGTCGTGGGCGTCCCAGTTTTGGCCGAGGATGAGCGCCGCCGATAAGTCCGGGCCTGGGGTAGCGCCATATGGCCCAGCTGGCCATGGTAGTCGGGCACTAGCGGGGGGATGATAGGATGATAGGATGATGGAAGATGTAGTTCGTATAATGTTGCGTAAATATGTAGGAGTGGCGGGTGTGGCGGGTGTGGTGGGTATGTGACAGATATGTCAAACATTAACTGAGATCTCCGACGCAGGTACAGCATTAGTTCATTTAGTAGATATGGAGTCCTGTCGACAAGGGTATGGGAGGAGTGTCTTGATGTCAATGGGCTATGTTGTCGTGATGATATCGGTCTAGCTGGGGTAAGAGAGTTGTAGAGTGGGGTTGGTTGTAAAGGGTTCGCGATTTGGCTGCAAACTGCAGGTGAGTAAAGCCTGTTACTTTGCGGCCATAAATCTGAGATCTTGATTGATGGTGGGTATAACGAAGTAGCTTGAACGAGTGCCTTCACTGGGCCATAAATCTAGGCTCATGATTCACGTCTAACTATCATGTTACAAACTGGTTGAAACCTTATGGCGTGAACTTGATAAAGCCAAGTTCTTGATCCACGTATAACCGTCTATATCATCAGTTACTCGTTGAAAGAATACTCTAATCTACCTTATGGTGTGTATTTTGTTAATCTAAGATCTTGATGCACGTATAACTGTCTATATCATCAAACTACTAATTGAACAAAGTGCCCTGATCTACCTTATGGTGTGTATTTCGTTAATCTAAGATCTTGATTCTTTTATAACCGTTCATCTCTTCAAACTACTAATTCAATGCCCATTTATGCATAAACACGATACGAGATGAGCTGAGGTTAGGTAGAATTTCCAACTGACCTGTCATAGGCAATTGTTACTTTCGTGGTATGTCATTCACTTCCCATATACACCAGCATCTGCAGACTATGCCCCATACATAAGATCTAAAAATGACCTGGCACGGTATCCCGAAATCTCAGTCTCTCTTGCCGTAGATGGAATATTATCCTTTAGCCGTGGAACTAAGAAAAAAGGAGATAAAGTGCACAATTCGACTCACTCCAATTAAGTCTCCACTCCAAGGTCAAATGATATGTACACTTCCGTCAAGACATCTGATAATTCATATTCCATCTTATGTCAGGCAAGAAGCTTTCTCCAGAATAACCAGATAAGAAATCTTCTGTAGAATGTCCAGGTGAAAGCCTTTATCCAAATGGCACAGCAATAATACATTTATTTCAACAAATGGCCCGAAGTCACTTCGATATCATCACCTCACCATTACCTACGCCTGTCTCTCTTTTCTCCATGCCTTGAACTCCTCCGTAAGCAACTCACCATTTCTCAACTGCTTGTTTTCTTCTCCACTCAACTCAATCAACGACATCGTCCTACTCCCGCTGTCATACTGGAGTTTATATGCCACCTTCTCGTTCTCCTTGTCAATGGTGGTATTAAGCCACTCAAGTAGGGCCCCATACCATTTCAAGGCATTCACACATACTATTTTATTATTGTTCGGTTGCTGCTGACTTATAGGATTATCTTTAATCAAAATCGGTATTTCTTCCGTTTTATACACTTCCACCGACTTCAACGCAAATTGCTCATCTCTAAACCCATATATCACCTTGCTGATCCCCAACAAGAAACACTGGGCCCACGTCTTGAACAATTTCTTCTCAAATGTCATCACTTGGCCCCGGTTTTCAATCGTTTTGCTGGTCTTCAATTCAGCATAATGTGTCAATATGTTATCTTTCTTATCTGCACCATCGGGTACGTAATCCCATACACAATCCACTTCCCCAGCTAATAAAATCCCCACATTACTCATTCCAGTTTTAACTACTGAAATATACTGTTCATAGTTATTAACTATTTTCTTCCCTCTTTTGCTAATCAACGTTCTGGAACATTCAGCCCATGGCTTTGGTAACGTGGCTCGCGCTTCAAAAGCGTATCCGGAGTATTCACACTTTTTCACATAGTCATTGGCTTCCTTCTGTTGCTGATTACGTTGATTGAGTTCGAATGCATCATCAGATTTAATGAAAAGTTGGCCGTCAAAGGCAATGATCTTCAAACTAATGTCGTCATTCATGTTGTAAGGAAGAGTTAATAGTTTTGTCATGATTCCTCTGTAAGTAATGATATCTACACCAATCTTCTTCCCATAATTGTTCTTCTCATACTTGATTATATTCTCAAGGTAGGGGACAAACTGGGCTACATTCTGCTCTTCTGGGATCTTCTTGAAAGTGGAATACCCTGCCGACAAGTTGATTTCACCTTTATCTATACTAGAATCATTCAAGTAGAAGTACGATAAATAATCCTCTTTGGCAGTTTTCTCATCATTAACCCATTCACCATCGATATCTCGGGCGAAGGAAAACAACTCCCGTGGTTGTTTGAGTGCAGTGGTCTTAGACCGGGAATTGAGCGGGAATGTCTTGATCATTATTTTATTCTTTACCTCGTTTCTTATAGCTGCTTTCTTCAGGCATCAATTTTTCACTTCTTCTTCAATTTTGCACATCTCGCGTTTTTTTTCTATTTGGCGCACGATAAATGATTTCTATACGTTAACACCTTTTCTCCAGGTTTAGCCGTGCTTGGGGATCATGAAATTGTTCATAGCGTGTGTGTGGCTCCTACTGACAGTTGGGGCCCAGTCAACATCGCCAGCAATCTCACATTTGGGATTATCTAGCTCCAAAATCGACCAGGATCATCAGCTCATAAACTCCATTTTCGGAGTACAATTCTCTACATCAAAAGCTCCTTATCCTACTTCGCTGTCAGCACCAATTTGTCCCCCGGCAATAGTTGGGGAACCATCAACTACTACCGGTGGTACTACTGAGATTGAGGTGACGTCGACTATGACTGAAGAAATACCTACCACCGACATTGAAGTCACATCTGCTACGGATGTCCAAATACCTACCATAGACGCCCGTACTCTACCTATATTTGATAGTGAAGGCATCAATGACACTATTTTGGATAAAATTGCGTCTAATATTGAAAATACCACCATTTTATATGACATCGACTCCAACAGTACGCTAGATGAGACCATTGACGAGTCCATAGAGGAATGTCACTTCATGTCATTCGAAGAGTGGAAAAAACAAAAGCAGCATCATGCCAAAAATCAATCTGATGTGGCCGATACCAACTTTACTACAGCAGAAGACATCCCTAACAATGACACCGAAGTTGTCCCTCCTCAGAATGAATTAGTAAGCTTCGACTCTACGGTGATTTCGAACGCAACTTTAGCAAAAGAGTCAGGGAAAACATACAAGAACAAGTTCAATTTCGCTTCTGTAGACTGTGCTGCTACTGTGGTGAAGACAAACTCTCAAGCCAAAGGAGCTTCGTCCATTCTCACGGAAAATAAAGACAGCTACTTGTTGAATGAATGTGCTTCCGAGAACAAATTTGTGATCATTGAATTGTGCCAGGATATTCTTGTAGAGAATGTGGTGATCGGAAACTTTGAATTCTTCAGCTCGATGTTTAAAAACATCAAAATAAGTGTAAGTGACCGTTTCCCTGCTCCACAAGGATGGAAGTTATTGGGAGAATTTGAGGCGTTAAATATTCGTGATGTTCAAACTTTTACTATTGAAAATCCTTTGATTTGGGCCCGGTACTTAAAGCTAGAAATCTTAAGCCATTACGGTTCAGAATTTTATTGTCCATTATCCATAGTTCGGGTTCATGGTAAGACTATGATGGACGAACTCAAAGAACAGGGCCAAAATGAAGAGCCAGAATTACTCGACAGCAAAGAACCGACAGCAGAGACCACAAGCACCACCAACACAGCCAACAACAACACCTTGAATTTCCATTTAATTGATCTTGAAACTGACGACGAATGCAAAGTGGTATTACCCCATCTACGACTTGCGCAATTCTTGAACAATTTAAACTCTTCCCAAATTTGTAATGCCAACGAGCTGGCTCAAGCATCTGTACCATCAACATCTTCTATCCAACTGAAATCTGCCATAACCACACAGGAATCCATTTATAAGAACATCATCAAACGATTATCATTACTAGAGTCCAACGCCAGTTTGTCATTACTTTATATCGAAGAACAAAGTAAACTACTATCTACAGCATTTTCAAATTTAGAGAAACGTCAATCGAAGAAATTTGAAAAACTCATTACCAATTTTAATTCGACTTTATCTAACCAGTTGCTATATTTCAGAGACTCCTATTCTATAATTCAAAAGGATACAGTAAATTACTTTTCAACCCATGAAAACCTTATCAAAACCTACAATCAAAGGATAGCTCATATCAGTAATGATCTCAAGTTCCAGAAGAAGCTATCAATATTCAATTCATTCATCATTATTTGCATTTTGGCCTATGTCATCATTACTAGAGATGCTTATGTAGATATGGAGTACTATGAAAATGATCCAGCCCCGAAGAAGATCCCCCGGTTGTTTCCTGTTGGGAATAAAAATTCTAGAAAGAAAAACCTGAAGAAAAATCCATTTTTTAAATCCAAGAAGAAGCAAACTAAATAAACCCAAACCAAGAAGGAACCTAGTTCACAGTCAACATGTTATATGTAGGAAGAGAATCTTTTTCAGTTTAATGCTCATTAATTTTATATTCAGTTCGACTCTGAGGTCTACACTTTACCCATGAGTTGGATCGATACATCATGTGTTTCACCTAATGCTCTTCTACAGTAATATAACTAAATTTTCACGATATGACGTTTTCTTTTTGATTTGTACAAGAAATGAACTATTTACAAGTGAATCATGGAACCTACCATTCGCTGTCATTAAAACGGTTTGAAAATCTTCCTTCTCCTCTATTATTTCTATCGTAGTTTCTGTCTCTGTTGTAGCTTTTACTGCTATTTCTGTCGAAGCTTTGTCTTCCGTAACTTCTTCCTGCATTTCTTCCATTACGGTTTTTACTATAGTCCAGGAAATCCATTTTACTACGTCTGCTATTAGCAGATCTATCAAGCCTGAATCCTCCAGGAACAGTGAAGTAAGCAGAAGCAGTACTTGGAGACATGGCCAAAACGTTCTGGATAAACTTGTGGCTGACATCAAGCTTCATGGTTGGATCTTGGTTGAAGGATCTATAGCAATTAACCACTCCATCAACCATATCATTGAAGTCGAATCTCAAAGCTCCACTGACACCTTTATAGAACCCTAATAAACTCTTAGTGTACTCTTCAAGCACGGTTTCATCCAAATCAAGTGCTCTCAATATAGCAGCTTCATCTTGCTCAAGAGTATCATATTCAATAGTTTGAGCAAACGTCACACCTCTTTGCTTTTGCAATGCCCTGATATAAGTCAGTTCACTCTTGGATAAGAACAAGGTTGCATTCCCTTTAGCACCGGCCCTAGCAGTTCTACCAACTTTATGAATATAGTCGGCAACTTCTCTGCTAGGAGTAAACTGAAGGACATCACTAACGTCGCTGAAATCTAACCCTCTAGCGGCAACATCAGTACAGATCAAAACCCCATTTTTAGCTTGACGGAAATCTCTTACGGTGCGGTCACGAGCACCTTGACTCATTTTTCCGTGTAAACGGTAAAGTCTTGCTCTGGAATTAGATTCAAAGACGTCATTGTACTTCAACTCTTTCAATATATCAAAAATACAGTCAGTTCCTGCAACGGTTGGAATGAAAAGAATAGCTTTGAAGTCGTTACGTTTGAGATTCTTCAAAATGAAGCTTAACGTACTAATATGAGATTCGTAGATACTGTCGGTGCTTACCAAGGTTTGGTGGATGTTTTCATGGGCTTCAGGTTCATTTTCATCAACACAATTGACGAATTTATAGTTGGAACCAATAGTATTTCTGGCAAAAGAGTCAACTCTTTGGTCAACAGTAGCACTGAATAATACGGACTTGAATTGACTATCTGGGTTGGTTCCGTGTTTCTTACGGGCATCATACAACAAATCGTTGATATCTTCCAAGGTTTCTTCGAATCCCTGGTCAAGAAGTCTATCAGCTTCATCATACACTCTATAAGTGACATCGGAAACTGCCTCAAAAAAGTATCTGTTATTTTGTAAAAGGTCCTGTAATCGTCCTGGAGTAGCAACAATGATAGAAGGTCGACTACGTCTGTCAAACACTGTCTTACGGCCACCAATGAAGGTCATGACTCTGGTATTCTTGGCTTGTTGGTACTGGAGGTTGGAAATAATCTTCTTGTATTCGGTTTCGATTTGAAGAGCTAAATCTCTGGTGGGAGCTATAATAACTGCCGTGGCTTTTCCTGGAACTTGCTGTTGGAAAACTGATTGTAGCGTAGGAACTACAAACGCTAACGTCTTACCAGTTCCTGTTTTGGCACGACAAACAATCCCCTTCTCTTCTTCGAGAATAGGAACCATGGACTGTTCTTGCACTGGCGTCAAAGTACGGAAACCAGCCTTGTTAAGCGCTTTCAAGATCGTGGAGTCAAGCTTCTCGGAGTCTTTAAGAGTTTGGAAAGTGGTTCCATTTGAGTCATTGTAGGCTCGGAAGCCTGCAGAGAGAGATCTTGTTGTCGCAAGAGCAATCCTGATACGAATTCCGGCAGCCCTGTGGATCGGTATCCTTGAGACTGACTTGAAAAATGACATACTTTGAAGGATACTGGCGGAGATGAGAAACAGGCATCGCTCTTGATTAAGTGAAAAATTATATTTTTCTCAAGTCGTGCACATGAGAATGTGGTGCACGGGTGGAGCCTAACAAGCCATGAAATGGCCATGGAAAAACATATAGGGCAGGAGCTAATGGACTAAATTGAACATATAGCTAGTGATTTCAGCCCTATGCGAACCTGCTTATTATCAGAACTTCGTTCTATAGCCTGTGCTTTACCCTGAGATAAAGGCCAGAAGCAATTCAGCTCTCCACAGATTCGCATTTTTCAGCCATATCTCCAATTCCTTTTCTAGTAAATCGTCTTTTTTCTCGTTTCAGCTACGATAACACTTCTTGCTACAACGCCTATATCTGCTTTTCACTTTTCACACCAGTTTCCTCCTAGTCTCACTCACTGTCTCCAACAAACATTCATGAGCCAGTATCAGCCCAATGCGGCCCCATCAAAGTCGTTCATCTCCAAAATTAACTCTAAATTCTCGAGTCTTTCTTTAGGAGCAAACATTCAAAACATCCATTCCGACAAAGATGGCGACAGCGCCAACGACACACTTATTCACAATGCTTTCACCAAATACTTCGACTCGAAAGGACTACCCTGGCCCGAATGGTTGGGTCCACAGCCAAATAGACCCGCGGGCAACGGCCATGTCTACCAAAGTAGAGCACAGCCAACCTCCCAATTCCAGCCTGTTCGTACTAGCTACAATTCTCCACCTCAACAATCACAACAGTTCCAGCCGCAGCAGCAACAACACTATAGACCACAGCCCCAGGAATCGAGTCAGAGTCCAGAGCCGGAATTGGGCCGGAAACTGTCGTATACTCCAAGAAGTAGTAGATTGCTGGATTTATATAACAAATCAAGACAACAGTCCATACCCGGATCAGGTTATAATGTCCAGCCAGTGGTGCAAAGAGCCAATTCTGGGCCCAGTGCTCACTCTCTGAGGTTGAGAGAAAGAATGCTCAACACTTCTCCTAGTATGAACAATGTCCAAAATGCTGGCGACTCCCAGGGAGGCTCTAAGGCCACCTGGGGCCGTCGCTAGGGTCAGATAGGACCGACAGATATTTCAATTCAGCCTACACCTTCATTGAAATACCTTTATTCGAGCAGGTTACAAGCTCATTATAGCTGGTGCAGGGATTCTTGATCAAAAAGACATCCTATATTACCAAAATTGTATATTATACCGAGCATATTTTGCGTCTATTTCTTCCTTCAATACACCAATAATTAGCATACCTTTTCGCTATGTTCTATTTAGTTTTTGGAAGTTGAACTCCCAGTGGTTTCGGCTCCGGATAAACCAATCAGGTAGCTGGTGGTCCGGAGGTAATTTAAGCTTTATGATGCCAACGTTTTCGAATTTAGTAGGATACTTATGGAAATTCTTATAGTAGTTGTAATCATGCTTGTCTCTTATAGCTTGTATTTCCTCTGGCGAGAAATCTTCGATTCTCTGCTTCTTCATGTCTCGATCAAGATACTTGGGTTTGAGAGCATTTTCAAATGATCTGCTTGGCATGGAGAATGAAGTAGACGGACTGTTGTTCCTGAAGCTTTTATTATGGTGGGCAGCTCGAACGATTTTGGTATCAATTGAGGACCGTCTTCGTTCCATATTGGCTCGGGCTACGCCCAAAAGCATGTCATTATTGAAACTATTATTACGACTCGACCGCACATAGTTAGGTGATGATCCCGGAGTGAATTTTTTGGTATCTTCGTCCTCAGACTGTTGGTTGGACTTTTCCTGTTGTTTCATCTCCACAAGTTTCAAGAGATTAGCTGGAATTTGCGGTGATGCCGATAACATATCTTCATCCATTTCATCATCATCGATGCTTCGAGTATCGTCCTTATCTTCATCCCACATGGGTTGTTCATCTATTGACCTTGATCTAGAGGTAGAATTGCGTCGGATGTATGGCGAGGGACAAAGAACTTCTTCCTCTTTCTCTCGATCTTTAAGCGACTGTTGATGCCGTTTTATATGCTGATTGAGTTGGTCGACCTCGTACGGAATCAACTCCGTCTGCACTAGCTCCAAAAACGTTTGAGCATAGTAGTTGCTTTTGTTGGAGTTCCCGGTATAGATTCGATATTCATTGACGATGGAATTCAAGTTCCATTTTTGAATCTTCCTGAGTATTCCTACTAGCGTCAGGGTCAGATCCACAAGTAAAAGGTTGTGTTTTGTCTTATTGAACAATATTCCAAAGGCCCCCAGAATCAAGTTCTTCTCTATTAACATCCATTGGTCATTCTTGGTTCGACTCGAGGTATCTAAAGATATAACATCAAGGGTCTTACCCATACTTAAGTCGTCACTCTTCGAAACACTCGACTTATCGGAACCGGAGACTTGATCCGTATTGGTTTCATTCTCATAGTTGTCTTTGTTCGTGCTAGAGCTCTCTCCAGTATGATGATGATTACTTATTTTCAATCCTCCGAGATTGAACAATTCTACTTTGTTGGTTTCAAGGAAGTTTCGTAGGGTACGTGGAGGCTTCTCTGCGTTCAATAGCACCAAGGACTTGAGTTGTAACGTCTCGAGAAACGCAAAATTGTCCGCTTCAAGCTTGGAACACCGGTAGATTCCGGGCTCTACCATGCCGAAATTATCAGGAGGCACCAACATTGGAGGAACAGTGCTGAATGTGGAGGAATTGGTGTAATGAGATTCGCATATATGTTGTATTTGGGTGTATGGGCCTTTTATACTAGAAGGTGTATGGAGTTGTCTTGACTACTGACTTACAATTTCGGGAGAATGAACAGTTTTAAGTCCAAAAAAATGAGATCCTCACAGAATAACGATTGGGAATGGCCAAAATGCTCACCTTGGTTATCTTATATGGTCTGGACTCGTCCTAGAACCGGCTCAGTAATAACTGTAGACATTTATAAATATTTTGGTGTACGGATATTTCATTTGGGTGCAAAATACTCTACAAGTACTTGAGAATCTATGATTTCTCTACTTAACTGTTACTTACTAAATATCTTTACTCATTAACCTCTGATCACAACATCAACAGGAATACCCTCATATTCACCGTAGCCTAACACCAAGTTAATGTTCTGCAAACACTGGGTGGCTGCCCCCTTCAACAAGTTATCAATAGTTGCAACTACAACAACTCTGTCCTCCTTGGAGTTCACAGCAAATGCACCAACTACAACACCATGCTTTCCACTAATATCTCTGACCAATGGAGCTTCACCACTGACAGTAATGAGCTGTTCTCCTTGGTATCTGTCTTGATAAATGTTTCTGATTTCACGAGAAGTGAGTGATTTTGGCTTGATAGGAATAGAAATAGTGTGAGAAATACCTTGGAACCATTGGGCAACGTGAGGAGTGAAAGCAACATCGAATCCCAATTGCGAGCTGATTTCTTTTTCATGAACGTGGTCGGTCAAAGAGTATGGGACGAGATTGTTAGCCAAAAATTTGACGTCATTCTTTGGCGATGGCTTGGTTCCCGCTCCTGAGTAACCAGAAACACCAAAAATGGTGGGAGTACCGTTGACATACTCAGCTAATGGAGCAATGGCTACTTGAGCAGCAGTGGCATAACAACCGGGGTTAGAAATCTTCTTAGCATTAGCAATAGTAGCACGATCGTTTAATTCGGGGAGACCATAAATCCATTGGCCAGTAGTATCAAATCTATAATCAGCAGATAAGTCGACGATTTTTGATTTCGAGCTAGGCACCGATTCAATTGCGTCAACGAATGGCTTACATACACCATTTGGCAAGGCCATCACCCAAACATCAACAGCGTTATCTTCTTCCAATTTCTTGATGTCTTCAACTTGTAAGTTGGAGTAAATAATATTGTCTTTGTTGTAACCCTTCAATTTCTGACCACTTAATTCACGAGATGAAACATGGGATAATTCCAAGTATGGGTGTTTGTCAATTAAAGAGATCAAGTTTTGTCCAGTGTAACCTCTAGCACCAATCAAGGCCACTTTGGATTTCTTCGTGGTTCTTCCTTCGGTCAATGGTGGGTTTGCCTTGGTAGTTAATGTTCTACGGGTGTGGAGACCTCTCTTTTGGGTGTTGGAGCTGAAAACTCCAGATTCTTTGGCGGATGACAATGAAGAACCAATGTTAGAAGAATCGAAATCCTTGATCAATTTTGAGACTTGTTCAGTGTTTAAACCATACCAGAATAAGATTTCTCCGTTCTTAACGAACGAACCATCGGATTTGGAGAAGTACCAAGGTAAGTTAGAATCGTTTTCGTTAACAATCCAACACAAAGAGGAAAAGTCTTTCTTCAACGAGTTGAAGATATTGTCAGTAACGTTATTCAACCATCCAGTTTTAGAGGAAAGGAATTTGTCCAACTTTGGAACCTTACCTTCCTCTTCAAAAACAATGGCCAAAACTTCCAAAGGAGCATCACCATAAGATTTGAAGTTGATGGCTTCCAAATGCTTTAAGTATGAAGCTACGGACAATTTACCAGATTTGATTTCTGGATCTCTTAACAAAGCAGCTCTCAATAAATCGGGGTTACCAAAATCTTCCAACGAGTTACGGTTGATCAACTTGTAACCTCTTCTGATCAAAGTACCGGCCCCGGAATCGGTGAATAATTCTTTTTGCAAGTCATTAACATCAATAATAGCAACTGATGAGGATCTAGGAAGGTGTTGTAACAAATCGTGGATTTCCTTGATCTTTAATTTGGTACCGTATTTGACCCAGCTTTCCTTCATCAAATCGTCATATTCTTCATCCAAGTTGATAGCACTAACTTTTTCTCCGGTATTCCCGTTGATAATACCTCCCTTTTCGTTCAAGTAAACGATCTTCAATGGTTCGAATTCACGAGCCAATTCCCCAGCAGCAACGTCAGCATTAACGTTCAACAATTGTCCGGAAGGAGTTTCGGCCAATGAGGTAAGAATTGGTAAGTAACCAGCATCGATAGCAGCTTCAATAGGAGATTTGTTCACGGAAGTGACTTTACCCACCAATTTATACTTCTCTTCGTCCAAGAATTCGGCTCCAAACACACCAGCGGTAATTGGTCTAGCATGAACACCCATCTTTTCCAAAGCGGTGACTAAACGCAAGTTTTGTTCGAGAAAACACTTTCTCACCACTTCCATGGTTTTGGCATCGGTAATTCTGATTCCATCGATGTATTCTGGTTCCACTCCTTCATTTTCCAACAATTCGTTGATTTGAGGACCAGTTCCGTGTAAAACTATAGGATATAACCCGACATGGTACAAGAATGCCAAGCACGAGGCCAATTCTGGGAGTTGTTGGGTGATAATAGCACCACCGACTTTGATCACAGCGAACTGTTGTTGTGACACCGAGGTGAAGTATTTCAAGTATTGTTCCACTTCTCTCTTGGATCCGATGTTGTTCAAAAGCTGAACCACGGTGGATCGGGTGGATGAATTGGATCCGGAATGACTGAAAAATCTGGCTTGACGTCTTTGAACTGCCAATCCACTGATACGGGTAGGCAACGCTATGTTGACCCTACGAGCAACGGTTCTAGATCTTGCCAACATGATGTAGAGTTATAGCAGGTGGAAACAGAAAAAAAAAAGGATGAAAAAAAAAAGGAGTATTCTCGATTTATATAGAATCTGACTGATGATGAAAAAAAAATTTTTTTTTTTTTTTAAGTTCTCTTAGAGTTTATTATACTTCAAGATTCTGAGTCAGTGAAAAGGTTGAAAAGTGAAAAAAGTGTGGGACGAAGATGAAAATTTTCCTTTCTGTGTAATGAGTGGTTAAAATTTTCTTACTAATTAGGCAAGAGGATGGTGAAAAAAGCATTAGGCGCGGATTGAAATCAGTAAAAATTTTTCACCCTGATAAAGGCGAGAGAAGGGCAAAGCAAGAGCACGGGATAGTGAGGCATGTTCGTTTAGCAGGAGAATGAAGTAGTCAGGTGCTAGTGGAAAATATCGCATCAGCCATCGTTTACCGGATGGGGTAGGAATTTTAATGTGAGAAATTTTACCTGCGGTATTATTCTGATTTGCACCCAGCCAATGCGAGGTAGCCTATCGTTCATTGGTGTAGAAGTGAATGTTCTCTATGCAATTTAAACATCCCTATATGTTTATTATTGGACTTGGTGATGCCTATTGTAGTAATATTCCTATATAATTGTCATTATGGCTCGCCAATATCCCTATATATCCAGTTCAATAGAGGATTGTATACCTCATAAATGAGTTCAACAAGGCAGTTGATCTCGTTAGTTAGGTTTACTGCGTGTTTTATGATGAATTGGAAGTTGCTTGTAATTATTGAACGCCGATTACTCAAAAAGGCTGCACTGTTACTTTCCTCATTGAATATTTGCTTGAACTTCTTCGCAAGAACCAGTTTGATCCCATTAGTTGATTGAGTTGATCCAATTTGCCTCGTTAAATATACCTGTAACCAGTTTTGATCCGTATTATCGCCGTAAATTTCATTTATCACCTTAGCAACCAAGGCATTTGGTGGCCACTCCTTTAGATTGGTATAAACAAATTCACCGATCTGATGATAATTTGGTTTACCAGGTTTATTGTTGCAGTTAACTAGTATATTCATTATCGTACTGGTGAGTAATATTCTTGAAAGTTTGTCCCCGATGGAAGCAAAGTCAGCTTCATATAGTTCAATAAAATCATTATGTTTTATACTTTGTTTTCGTTCGCTGAAGATGTAATTGATGAAAACTTTTTTGTAGAACAGAAACGCCCTCTTCGAAGCCAACAATCGAGGGCCATTCTTTGAGAGCGTGGGCACTTCTAACGACGCTCTCACCATGGTAAGATAGTTGAACGAAAAGCCTGCATCGTAGTTATCTTCAAGGAACTTGTAAAATTTGGGAAACCTTAAGTGAGGAGAGTTTGTCCCCATTTCAATCCTATGACTTTTGCTGGAAACGAATTTATAGATATTCTCGAAAAACTTCATGTAGCGAATTGAAGGGAGCTTGCATAAATTAACCCATTTAATGAAAATGATGATTTCTAAATCCCAGTAGACTTTGGCTATATGGTCAATTATATGGTTTCTGTAGTAACTGACATCAGCATTTTCGTCGGGTTGAGAAAGTTCTTCCATCAATATTTCAATTCTTGAAATGACCTTGAACCGTTCAAAACCTCCAACTGATAATAGAGTTCTCATGTTTGACAAATGGAGACGAAAGTATTTCAATGCAGTAGCGTAATTATCTGATTCTTCGTAGTCGTCCAAGATGGTTTTAATTGATTCAAAATCATTCATAATATCTTGTAAGCAGTCATCGTTATCTTCAAATAAAAGTGAAGGAAACTCGGTGTTGTTCTTAATGAAGTCGTATATGTTCAAAAAAACATAGTTAGCATTTGCAGCCACTTGGTGTAAAAGCTCGGGGAAAGTTTCAATTCGATGTAGGTTTTCGTACTTTTCGTAAACCTTCAAGATCCCAAGCTTCTCGTAGTCTTCGTTGTCTTCGAATTGATAATCAAGCATGGGGCTAATGCGGCCGGTGCTCATTTTCCTGGGGATTCCATACAGCTCAGAGTGTTGTGTCTCACCATGGTGTAATACTGAGGAACCCAATTTATCCTTCATCAACTTATCCATCCAGTACTTTCTCCAATCAAACACACTAATTCCAGGAGGAATTATGAAACACATGCTGTCTAGAGAGTTAAGTCCGATTTCAAATTTCTTGAAGCTCTGATTAGATCTACGATTGCTCTTAGTAGCTTCATTGAGGGCTGACATGTCAGCTCTAACTTGGGGAAAGGAAGGGATGTTGTTGACTAGCTCAGTAATATCCTGAATCGACTGAATGAATTCGGAAGATGTCATGCCAATATTTGTCCAGTCTTTAGTTACCTCCGGCACAATAGTTGTATTCAAATTGACCCTGCTGTTTAGAAGGAATTTTCTTTGGTGATGAAGACCCTGTATATCTTCATCTAGACCACTTTCAACTGATAACAGATCAACAATATCGAGCTGACGGTTTACAATGTCAATCGCCGACTCGTTAATCACCAAGCAGTTTTTCAAATGGTTTGATTTAAAACAGTCAAACACGAAATGGTAGTATCTCCAAACTTTAGCCAACTTCAATCTTTCCATACTGAAAGGAGTAATGATGTCGTGAAGCGAGGATTCATTCAAGAATCTTGTGAAAGTCCTGATGAGTATTTGCGACATCTTGAACGTTAGCAATGGTAACGCATTGGATAGTAGATTGTCCAAGGGATTCTTTGAAACATTAGAGTTGACACCAGAGTGGTGATTGAACCTTACGGAGTCCTTCATATCGGAGATGATTACAAAACTTAGTTGAAAGCTCTTGTAGTTTTGGCAAGAAGATAAATCTGGAAGATTTAAACTGGTAAGTAGCTGGTTGATTAGTAAACTGAACTCTGATTTCTCTTTTAAGTGTAAGAGAACCTTTCTGTATGAATAATTCAGTAGCTTTTCGAAAGGGCGAGATTGCTGAAACTCTCGTACTCTTTTAGCAAGGAGCTTGGCTCGAACTGCTCTCTGAATAACCTTGATCTTCTTGTCATCGTACCACATGCGTTCCTGGCCAATACTGGGGCCTAAGCTGGGGCCTAAATGATCGGTGGCCCCAATTTCGATGCTCAGATCACACTTGAACATGAGATTAGACATCTTTTCTTGACGCTCGATGGAGAGTTTGGCCTTGTTCTTGACATCCTGGATAAACGACTCTCTTCTTCTATGAGCACTGTTCAAGCTCTCTGTGAGTTTCTGGGAACTGGCTGCAATCAGCAATTGTCGTTTTTGTTTGAGCTCATTAATTCTCTCAGTGATAGTTTGCTGTTTCTGCCGGAGTTTAAACGTTCTGCAGTTCAATTGTTGCTGCTTTCTCATCTGATGAACGCTATCTTTCGTAGGAGATCCTTCTGGGGTTCTATCAGAGTCCGAATCACTTCCTCGTCGGTTCTTCACTGGAGTCATATTCTTGAGTATATGATAAGGAAGCTCAAAACTTGAGCTAGGGGATTCGGTTTCGTCTACTTCATTTTGAATGGGTGTAGATGGCCTGGCTCGGATATGGTCCAAATCTTCCGGCAAATCAGAGTTGTGGCCCTTCATCTCGATACTTGGCCCCACGTTGACAGTACAATTAGAAGGGGATCAGGACTTTGAGAGGACGATTGAAAGGAGAGTGATATTTTTCCCTCTTCTTCTGGAAGCAAGTGTGATATTGTGGTTGTTAATATTTTTGCTACTCTCTGGGGTAAAAAAAAAGTTGATAAGGGTTATGGTGCGAAAAGTGTGCCCAAAAGGGTAAAGCACCAGCCATCGCATACAAATTGAGATGGTCGCAAATTAGGTATCGCAAAATTAGATATCGCAAATTATGGTACATGCATTATACTATACAGAGAGTTCCCGAGGAACAGAGAAGAGGTGCCGAAGAGCACATGGTGATGAGCACGCATAATAGAATTAAGGAGAGGTATAAGGCAAGAGGTTAGTCTTGATGAGAGTATAGGAAAGAGGGTATTCTCTTTATGAGAGGAATAAGCAAGGTATTCTCTTAATGAGAGGAAAAGGCAAGATATTCTCTTGATTCACTTACGCTTTGACTTCCATAACTTCCCGAATCGAAGCCCTGTAGTACTGGGCGAGGAGGCAACCGGAGACCTCTCTGCATTGGATGTTGACGACGGACGTACGATTTTAGGATTGGAGCCGCTTTCGTTGGTGGAGGCGAAGGTTTTAGACTTCAAGTTACTACTGCTTAGGTTGACGGGGGAGGTGGGTGTAGACGCAAAAGATTGGTTATGATGTACTTTGAAGTGTCCCCATAGATTTGAGATCGACGAAGCCGGAGCTGGTGAGCTGGGACTGGAGCTGGCGATTGTTTTTGACTTGGGAATATCGGCCTCAAGTAGGGCCGAAGCAGAGGAGCTGGATGATGACGAAGCGTTACCACTGGGGGTGGTAAGATGCAAAAATCTCGATTTCTTCTTCCCGGATGCATTGTCAGTTAAGTAGGGAGAAAAAATGGGTCTATTTGGTTTAGGAACCGTCAACTCATTCGTATACTGGGTTGGAGTATTGACTTTACTGTCGTAGTTGAGCGAACTGGGAGAAGCACCAGCCTCTTGTTTCGGTTCGTTACGAGTCGGAGTAGAGGGCTTTTTGGCGGCGCATTCGGACGTCAATTCGTCACAAGATGGCTTATAGTTTTTGGTGAATGGAACATAAGCATTTTCTTTAATCAACTGTAAGATTTCATTCTTAGCGTTCACTAACACTATTGGGTTGTGGGTATTGCCCAAATTGTGCTGATGTTCACCCAAAATCTCTCGACTGGACTTGTTGGAGATATTGATTTGGTCAGGGGCATCATTTTGGATATAACTGTTAATGATGCGATTCCACTGATCCGCCAACAACTCACGATCCTGTTGAGAGATTTCTTCGCCTACAATCGACTCAGAAATGGTACTGGTTATGCTTTTTCTGTGATCGGAGCTGTCAGACAAGTTGGAGTCACGAAGATTATCCCAAACCTCTTGTAGATTGGCAGTTACTTCTATATCGTCCATGAACACTGCAGAACTATCATCTTTGGGTTTTGGGGACAATTTGGATGCGGTGGGGTATGGGAGACTGTCAATAGACTGGTCCAAGGAACGATTTAAGAAACTGTTGGAGTAATGGACGGGGCTGGAAGATCTGAGTTTCAAACTATCAATATTATGAGGGAAGATCTTGTCGTAGTAATACTCGTATTTGAAGATTTCAATAAGAAAGGCCAAGTTCTCTTCGGTGTGGAGGTTGTTGACGAATTTTGTGAAATGAATGACAATATCTTTTGCTAGGGGGTCGATGGGTTGGTTGATGGAATGTTTGAAACAGTCATCGAGAAGGTCTTCGAGTTGCGGGATGATAGTCTGATGCTGACAGCAGTTATCTAATGACGAGAAGTAGCACGGGGAGCTATGTAATATGACCGGACAGCTGTCAAAATCGGATGGGGATATGACGGGCTGGAGGGGGGTACGCGATGACGGAGGAGGGCTGGTGGAGGCAGAAGCGGAGATGTTGTTGGGACTTGGAGTTATGGAGGGCGATTTTAACGAATGCAGAGAATAGCCGAACTGATTGTTTAGTGAAGTGGTGGCTTTTTTCGGTATAGGGGCTTGATAATTACCAGCAGGATTGGACATAGTATCAAAGCATGGGTGAAATGAGCGTGAAAGAAACAGATCTTAAAACAAAAAAAAAGAAAAAAAAAAAGAATCAAAGATAAAAAGAACGTTATCTCCTCCCTATATATTTATTTCTTCTGGTTTCGTCTAGGGATTAGGACAAGGCTAGTAGTCAGTCAGGGGAATGAACTTAGTAAGATCGTTCGAGTTTCAAAACTTAACTCAACAAATCAACCTTTATTTATAAACTGCCGGTTAAAAGAGAAGAAAAAAAAGGTAATTTTTTTTTTCTTTCAATTAATTATAAACTTTAGACAGCCTTCGTGGAAAACAAAAAAAAAAAAAGTATAGCACCCCACTCAACTGCACAAGAAGGATAGCAAAAAAAAAAATATGTAAAATAAAATAAAATAAAAAATACACAATAAAAACAGTAGTACCCATCACCATGAATATTTTTTAGTACTACAATGCTATTTTTTACGGATGCCCCTAATTGAAACATGGAAGCCTGCGGACATGAAGCAAGAGAAGGGTGAGGAATTGTCTTGTTTGAAAGACCAGGGAGAAGTGGTAGGATTGCAAGATTCACGCCAGTACAAATCCCGAGGAGTGGTTGTTCCTGGTGAGACACAAACATCGTCATCGAAACTTCTCAACGGGCAAAACTAGTACTTCTAAAGGAGGCTAAAAATTAAATTACCTACAGCGATGAGGGTCGTGCAGGAACCACCACGCCGAAAATTTCTTTTTTTTTTTATTTTTCTGCTTCTTTCATATTGCCAAAAGGGCAATTGCGCATGGAACTCTCTCTCCTGGTCACGGGAATCGAATGAAATTAAGATCTGGCTTATATAAGCGTGGCCCCGACGAGCTTCCAAGGCGGTTCCATACATCACCGTTGAGGCTCGACATGTTACGGGTTTCTTTGTTCGTAAAGTGGTTTTGTGTATTGGGAGACAATGCCAGCCCTGAAAAGCGATCGCTATTATTTGCAACTTGTGTGTGGCCATGCATAGCGAGCCAAGACTAATTTACGAGGTGTTCGAATGATATATAAGGTAGCGTATTCTCCTCCCTCTGCAAGGAGGGCAGACGTCGAAACCAGCCATGAGTAAACTTAAACTTCCCAAGAGCCCTTTTCCCCATCCGTTTTGGGCGCCATATGGAGGTCTTGGTGACTCGCCCAAATGTCTCGACGAATGGATCATCATCGATATCTCCAACTTGATTCGTGCAAAACCGGATTGGAAAACCAAGTTCAAGAAGCCGGAAATCACCGCTAAGTGGAGATCTGAGATCGTGCAACAATTCGACTCGAACCTCCTCCCGCAACTAACCAACTACGCGTTCGAGGAATTAAATGCCTACGAAAAATTGGAAGACGCGTTCAAACTCCCCCAGTCGAAGTTTCTGATTAGTATCGATGAAAAAATCATTACCGGCTTTCACACCGTGCCCGAGTGTGCAAACAAGAAATTGATCTCCGAGCTGAACAAATTGTACGGTGATTTCGGTAAAGACTTGGATTATCATCCAAACACCAACAACCAAGTAGTTGATTTGGTCCACCCTTCCCTCTTCCCCTTAAGATACGGCAAAACCCAGATTGTTGACCCAACGAACCCCAATAACCTCGTAGTTGCGCAGTACACCAAAACATCTATTTCTGTCGACACCTTTGGGGTTTCCCAGAAATTTCAGTGGTTACCCTCCCTCCTTAAGGTCAATTCTTCTTCTAAAAGGTATGAATTTGATTCCTATATCAACAATTTACACCCGGAATCCTACCAAGATTTATATGACTCGATAACTGACGTCTTCAATTATACTCTTCCTGGATTAAACTACGTGTTATCCCAATTTGCTCGACCAACCATTGCCCGTATCGATGTTGCTCCTGGTTGGCAGGCCTATACTGATGAGTATCGTGAAAAATCCAAAGCACTCCTTTACAAAGATGACGATTATGTTGAATTTAACGAATTCGAGAAAACTAAAGCCGAGTACCTCAAGGAATTCAAACCAAATTTAGGTGCCCTCAAAAAATTTGCTAATCTTCCTGATATTATGTTAAGCGAGCAGTTTCCTAACTTGAAGGTCATTGTCAAACTAGCAAATATCGAATTAACTCCCGAAAAGCCTGATTACCCTGGTGGTTCATGGCACGTAGAAGGTGGCATGAATGAAGATATAGTGGCCACTATTTTGTATTACTACGACGTGGAAAACATTGAGGACTCCCACTTGTCCTTTCGGACAGCTTTTGAGGACCCCGATTACGAGCAGGACGATAAAGCTTACCTTGAGGTCCTCTACGGCATAAAAGATGAAGACCCCATGCAAAGACGACTTGGATCAATTAAAGCGGAAAAGGATAAGATTGTCATTTTCCCAAACTGCTACCAGCATCATGTGGATGCGTTTTCGTTGAAGGATAAGTCAAAACCAGGCCACAGAAAAATCCTTTGCTTTTTTGTAGTAGATCCTTACAATAACGATGTTGTTACTACCAAAGAGGTCCCACCTCAGCAAGAATATTGGTATGAGGCGAAGGGCCAGTGTTCTGTTCCCGGCATTGTTCCTGATGTACTCGCAAAACAGTTGCAAAAGAGACAAACATTGGCTTCTGCCAAGGAGGGAAGAAAGGAACTTATGAATGAACGTTCAGAAAAAATGAATCCCGCTTACGAAGAAGATGATCCTTTCAATAGGACCTTCAGTTTATGTGAACATTGAATTAGAAATGGTACTGGAGCCTGCATATTTGACTGGGTCGAATGCAGAATGTAAGCAAATGAACACTACTCTTTCAGAGACTGTTACTATTGTAGAATACCCTGTATCGCATCTCCATCTTGAACACAATTAAGCATGATACCTTATACAGTAGACCAACTTAGAGAGTTGCAAATTAAACTGAAACTTGCAATATTCATTACATTTAATTAACAGACGTAGCACTACGATTGCTGCATTAAGATAGCTGCAGCGTTCTGGTTACCGCCGGTACCTTTTTCTGCTTCTTCAGATGGAAGCAGAGTTAGCCGTAGCTTCTTCAATCATTGTGCCGACTCAACACCACTTTTGTCCTACTGTACTTCTATGACAGTCCGAATTCGGCGATGCTGCAACAAGGCTCGATTACCAAACCACTTGTCCCCATTCACTTCAAATGGGATATTCACTATCTCTGCTTGCTCCCAGGGTGCTGTTCTTATATACGCTACATCTCTGGATTCTAGACCCAGCTCATGGGCCAAAAGCAAACCCGATTTGTCGTGAAAGACGGAAACTGAATTTATCTCCAATATTTTTGTCCTATGAATCTCACTTTTGTGTGACATTCTTCAGAGTTATCTGATCTTTTTATAACACTAAGTCACACCATGATTCAATGCCAACTTTCTTGGAACGCTTTTCTTCTTCTTCTCCTTCTCTTCCTTCTTCTAAACTCGTCGACTACGCGTATCTGTTTGAAAGAGAAAACCATTCAATTTTTATTTGTTTGTAGCGTGACAACCCGATCGTGAAACAACCCTCACTTTCATTATCCCTTATCTAATAGCAAAAGAAAAAGAAAAATAAAACTCTCCTCCTCCTTACCAATAACTCTTTTTACTACCCATATTTTCCTTCCCTCCAGCTCATACCTCTTTCTGTCCAGTACAATGTTGAGGTCATTAGCTTTCAAACGGCTAGGCAAATCTGTGGTGTCACCTGCCTCGGTTAGACTACCTGCTAGATCGTTTGCCACGTCCTCTGATATTGATGATTCTAACGAGTATGACATTGATTTGATTTCCTTAAAGAGAGTTAACAAGAAAACAGAACCTCTCACTAACCCTCTGTTTGCAATTCCTATCGTTCCTAAATTCACTTCTGAATCTCCCCCCAAAATCGACTCCCGTACCGTGTTTCTGTCAATTAATCAAGTGAAGCAGGACCCCTTAGATTATAAAGGTTATAAAAAATCTGATGAATCTGGTTACTTGGAGTTTGCTGAAAGTTATGAAATTGAAATAAAGGAATTCAGCAACTTCGTAAGTGGCTCGTATGACAATAAAATCAAGCTGTTGCACCAATTAAACCTGGTGGAAGTTTTGAACTCCCTTTACATCTATAAAGATTTGTTTCTGCAAAACAAAATCGATACCATCAACAAATACAATATCCAATCGTACAAGAACATGGTAAGTCGTTTTGTTAAGTATATGAACCACGATTCTGAGTTTCATTTGACTTTGACTAATCAATTATTACCATTTATATGTGAAAAAGAAACTATGGTTGAACTTTATGGTAAAGGTATTGGCAATTTGATCAATGAATTAAGGTCGATTCATAAGGAATTTGATCTCGAAGTAACCAACATATATGATATCAACTCTAAAATTAATGAAATTGTCACACAATTCAATTTCTTCTTAGAGGACGCTAAAGCTTTGGGTAAATTCGATAATCACTTTTTTGAAATTTTCATCCAAGTTCATCGTTATCAAAATTTGCTAACTTTATTGACCAGTATCAAAAACTTATCTTCAAATCACTTGCTTTTGATTTTAAATGATGATCAACAAATTATTAGTAATAAGTTAAGACAACGTTCAGGAGAAGATTTAATGATTCAGTCATTGGTTGATGATTATATCAATGAGATTAACTTCATCAATCTGTATATTTCCTATACAAATTTTCCAGAATTGTTATCAAAGTTATATTACCAAGCACAAACAAATGATTTCATTGCTGCTAATATTTTCAATTCTGTTTTACAAAAGTTTTTGCCTTTACTTTGTAATGGTAGCTTATCCAACAATGATATTGAGTTGATAACGCCTTACAACAATAACCAAATCCAATTTATCATCTCTCATAACCCTAGAGAAAATTATGAAATCAACATTTTAGCTCAAGCCAATCTCCAGAATTCTGTCGGTTTATTAAGATACTTGAGATTTCAACTAAACAAGAATGAGCAGTCTCCTACCAGTAAGAGGTTCCAAGACTTTAAGAGCTTTCAAATTTTGAATGAGTTAAACCATATAATCAAATTTTTCAAAGGCTCTTCGACTGTCTCAGATAGGCTTGAAGAGTTGAAGAATTCCTTGAACACTTACTTCACTTATATTAGTTGGAAATTTGTGACCTTAGACGACTTTGTCGAAAGGAAAGCATGGAGCGTGGTATTACAGGATCATTTAGACGAATTCCAGGTTTATTCCGATGTTAATGATTCATACCCAGCAGTTGATTTAGCTGATCAAGTTGAAAATTTCGAGGAAACTGCTATTCCTACCGCTCATCATGATGTTACTTTCAAAGACATTATTTTCGAGTTGAACATGTTTAGACGAAGTGAATTGGATGGCTTGCCTTATGAATACGTTAGTCCTGCAACAATTTTGGATATTTTGGATGCAAGGATTCATGAAGTTTCAAACAATTTGCCTTCTTCAACCCCATTGTCATCAATCAAAGAAGAGAATATTGGGAAGTATATTGAATTACTTAAGCGTCTTGAGAAATGGTTTGACCTTAATGGGGCTGATACTTCACTTCTTGATCAAGTTATCGCTGACTCAATACCAGTAAAAAAATACACTCAAATTCCTGATGATCTCGAATTGGAAAAGTTCATAAAGGAATTGACGGTTTTTAGAGACGATGAGTTAGGCTGTGCTTATAAGTTTGTATCCTCCACCAAAATTAACACTTTATTAGACCAAAGGATTCATGAAGTTTATAATAAGGTTGGTGAAAATCCCGAAAAAGGATTGAATCGTGGAAACGTTTACAACTTTATAAGACTAAGTAAAAGATTAACCAGATTATTCGAGGCCAATGGTGATAATACTGAGGTTTTGGATATTTTAATTCATAGTCAACTGGTTTTCAATAACATGGAACTGAAGATTGCAAAAAAAAAGAAGACGGAGGAGACAAAGCTGCTAGAAAAAGAGAAAACAAACAAAGCAACTGCAGAGGTAGAACTAGCTGGTAAAGCATATGTTCAAATTCCCGATGATCTCGAATTGCACAAATTCATTAATGAATTGACTATATTCAAAAGGGATGAGCTCAAGGGGAACTTTGCTGATTTTTCACATGAGCATATAAATTCTTTATTGGATAAGAGAATCAATGAGATCCATAATAAACTACCAAATTCTAATCCTTCATCAGAAATGAACAAAGGAGACATTTTTGAATTCATGAGGATGTCCAAAAGGTTAACTAGGTTGTTTGATTTAAATGGTGGACATACCCCTATTCTTGATACTTTGATTCAGAGTCTGTCGGTTTTGGATAGTGTTGAATTTAAAATTGCAGAAAGGAAGAGATTGAGACAGCAGAAAGCTGAAGAAGAAGAAAAAGCAAAGGAAAGTAAGAAAGCCGTGAAGTATGTTCAAATACCAGATGATCTTGAATTACATAAATTCACCAATGAATTAAGAATCTTTAAAACTGATGAACTCAAAGCTTCTTACAAGAATTTCTCTGCTGATCATATTAATTCATTAATGGATAAGCGTATCAATGAAATTCACAATAACTTGCCTAACTCTAATCCTTCTTCGGCTATGAGTAAAAACAACATCTTCGAATTTATGAGATTATCCAAGAGATTAACGAGACTTTTTGATCTTAATGGCGGGTACACACCAGTTTTGGATACTGTAATCCATAGTCAATCGGTTTTTGATGATGTTGAATCGAAAATTTTGAAAAAGAAACAGAAGAGATTGGAGGATGTAAAAGTTTCATCTATACATGATAGCAAGAAAGAAAGCGTTTCCTCTGCTCAAAATAGCAAGAAAGAAAGCATCTCAAAGCCTTATAGACATTATCCTGATGACTTTTTCTTGGAAGAATATTCTATGGACTTGGTTCAATTGAAGACTGAAATGGGAGCAGCAAACTTTAAAGATTTTGGAACTGAAGAAATATTAAGTACGTTGAAGCAAATGATAAACAACGAAAAGAAATATAATTTAGAGAAGAGGATTGCCTTCTCCAAGTTATACCGCAATTTAGCTATTTTATTCAAACATAATGGTGAAAAGTCGTTCATTTTGGATAATGTGTTGCTTAATGCACAAGCATATTCTGATTTCGAATCCAGAAAGAGTTCTCGACCTAAGGTAATTAAGTCTGAATCTCAACCCAAGGAGACTGAGATTGCAGCTGAGCTGAAGAAAAGAATTTCGATTCCTACAGACGAAGAATTTACTAATAAGTTCGATATGAAAGAGTTCATTAATGAAGAAGCAACCCCCAAGCAGCAAGGATATCGTAATTCTGAATATGTTCTTTCTTTATTAACCAAAAATAAAGAATCTGGGGAGCTCAGTTTTGATGCTGCAGATTTGATGAAATCAGAATTGGATATCAGGGATGCGGTTACTACTGCTTTGAGTAACAAACGTGAAGGTAGTCTTTATGAAGCAGACCCAGAAGAACTTAATGAGTTAGCTACTCTTACCTCGGAAAAGCTTAGAGAAAGCTATAAAAATCGTAGCACGTCTAACAAGAAAACATCCCAGGAATCAAGCTCCATTGACAAAGACTCATTGGCATTATTCCTCAAGAATGCTAAGAATGAGGAAGACTTGGCTCAAGAAAGAAAATTCCGTGAATCTAAAGCCTTCGAATGGAGCACTAGTATGGCTAATTCACATAGATCACTAGAGACTCATAATTTCTTTGATTCCTTTTTGCCCCTCAGAAAAACATCAACCAGTAAATCATCACCAAAAGATTTATTGTTCCCTAAAAACAATAGACATCATGGTAGAGTTCAATACTTAGTGCTTACTCTTGACGGGCAACAAATAGTATCTGATGAAAGTCCATTGAAAGAGAAACCAAAGGAAGATTTATTCACGATTTTGAATAAGTTTCCCAGAGAAGATTTAGGGAAATTTATTAAACACGTCAAGAAGTTGCAGAAGAAGAACTGGAAATTAGTTGGTGGAGGCGGCAAGGAAAGAATGTTAGTATTCGAAAGAACTAAGCCCTACAAAACGAGATCCTTCTTTACTAAGATTAAAACGTTGTTGGCTGGTACAGGTGCCCTTTTTATTACCTTGGTTGGTCTCAATTTATGGGTAGACGCTCCAAGTAGCGGTTCAAATAGTACAGGGAAGATAACCATACCCGTAGTCGAATCTACCCCAGTGGTAGACATTGTTGATTCACTGGTTGAAAAGCAAAAGCAAAAGCAATCAAAGGGCCTTTTCTGGAGATAAGACTGTCTTTGAATCTTTATATGATATTTTGAAATAAGTATACTATACAATATGATTGATGTAACTAAGCTCGTAAATACGGGACAATACGTAAGTAATCCATGAACTTATTGTAGTTATCTCAAAGCTGGTTCGGTCCAAGCTACACCTTTCATTTTATCATCTGACATTATCTTTTTTTATGAGTTAACTTCGTCAAGAAAGACTGAATAAAAAATAAAGTAATGATAGAGTGAGTTAGTAACAACCTCTTCTGCAAGTTTCAATTTTTGAATGCAATTCTTATAGTCTATACTCTCCAAAAGAAAACTTTCACATTGCTTCCGCTACATAATAATATTTTGACATATTTTTACACTTATCACCTGAAAAAATCAAAAAATATGCAAATTTCTAAATAATATACAATGCTATGAACTGAAGTCATTTATTCTTTCATTTCTTCATCTTTTAATGGTAGTTGTTTCATGTCTTCAGCAATATGAATTAACTTCATAACAACAACACCTCCACCAGTTCCATTCCAAAGCTTCAATCTTTCCACCGTGGACTTATCACTTAAGTCAGGGATTTTAAATCCAGTTTTGTATAAATGCTGGTCATATTTCTTCTTTTCTTGTAAAATTTGATGTTTAGTAAGGATTGGTCTACCAGGTCTTCTTTGATCTTCGAATTTTTGCAAATCTTCATCGAACCTACTGATAAATAGCTCAATAAATTCTTTCATGTCCTCCAAACTAAACACTATTTTATCTGGTTGTTGCATAACCAACTTCTGAAACAACTTGAAAACTTCTAAATCGTAGGTTTTTTGTTCTTGGTGTTTTGCCTTTTTGGCAGTAATCTTTTGATCTCTTAACGTAGCACGGTTTAACTGTTTGAATTTTCTTCCTTTAATATGCATTTGGCCTGTCGACTTCGACAAGTTCTTGGTCACCTTCTTTAAATTATGAGCAATCGGCATAATGTCAATAATCTGTTAAAACTTATACGGTCTACTTCCCCTTCCTTATCAGCAGCAGCAGCTCATCTCATATTTGAAAAATTAATTCTTTCATGTTTGTGTCCAATTTGCATATCACGTGCATACTTACTATTTTGGATATGCAAAAAGTCGTGTTTCTGTGTTAAATTCTTTCTGGAGCATTTTTTTCTCTCTTCAATGAATGATTGAAAAAAAAAAAAAAGTGAATGATAAAACTGTGGATTTGAATTGGTTTCAAAAAATCTTTTAGTTGTGAAATATTGAGTGAAGAATGACCAAATATACTGAAGAAGAATTAATTGGATTCAAGGACCAAGGTTATAACCCCAAACCTGAAGTTTTAGAAGCTTTCAATAAATTGGTTGAATCTGTTAGAGAACATCATGAATCTAGAGCTGGTAAAAAAACCAACGGTGATACTTATATCGACGAGCACGGAAACGAAAGATCCTACCACCATTTAAATAGAAGAAGACCTTCTCGTACTGGAAACAAACCAAACTTGAGAAAGAAGTCCGTTGATACCGTGAAAGTGGATGAAGATGGATGGGCAACCTTCACCAAGACCAGAAGATCATTTGGAGCTGACGAAACCAGTGAACGTGATCAATTCAGGGAAGCAGTGAAAGACTCCTCTGTGAAAATCAAACCAAATAACAAGAACTTGGGATCCTCTAAAGCGGCTGATCCAAGAGATGCCATTGCTGATAAGCAAACCACAACCTTCAATGCATTCGAGGCTTTAGGAGCTGACAATGACGATGATGATGACAATAATGACGAATAAATGCTCTGAGATACTATCTTGGTGATTTATATAAACTATATGTAATTATACTACAAACTCATCTAACTAAGAGTAGGCAGTGATAGACAGAACATAAGGGGCGCAATGTAGTCCTAGGGGTAGCGTAAGTCCATTAATAGGAATTTGCTCCAAGCTATTGCTGGAATGCCAAATGCTGATCTTTTACGTATTTCCAAGGAATTACAGGCGAGGTAAAACTAATATCCTTTAATTTATGACAGAGTATTTTTTTAGTTACAAATGAGGAATGATACAAACAAACTCTAGAAGCTGTGTAAGATAGAAAATGGGTGTTGTTTTATAATTCGATCAGTTCATAAATGAAAAGAACTTTCTTCTACTGCACAAACAGTTAAGATGCTGTCAATGCATGGAACAAATTTTAACTGCGAAATTTTTGCTGCCGGTCTCAAACAACAATTTGAGGGTCATCTTCGCTTTCTAACCCTCCCAAAATTGAACTAATGTCAGTAGTAGCAATTTGCTTCGATAAAATAGATCTTGGAGATGCGGATGCAGGAGGGGCTTCCAATGAGCCTAGGATGTAAGAGTTATCGTAGGTAGAATTCCTTCTTAACAGACTACTTCTAGGCTCTACCAATAGTTCCTTCATATCTGATACTCGAGGAGAATTGTAGTACTTACTTGTATCAGATGTAGAGAACGACGCATCACTCGAAAAGGTGAAATTTCCATTGCCATTTAGTTTAGGATTTGACTGCTGGTTATGGATCAAACCTGAATGGATAGAGGTAATATCGTTAGCATTACCCAAACCTAAACCATTGGATTGGCTTGGTAATCTGGTACCAATATCAATATCGGTGGCATCTTCAAAGTCAGAGATGCTCTCCGAAGCCGCATCAATACTGAAAGTATGAGAGGTGTCATGGTGATTACTGGTAGGCTCAGTTCTTTGTTCAACCTTATGTTTAGCAATGTCCAAAACCAAGCTTCTTTGTGGGTTAATCCATCTAGCAGTGAAAGCATTGCCGCTAGCAAATTCTTGGATAGTCTTTTTGTTGGTGTTAAATTTTAAAGCACCATTTTCGTCTTGAACAAGTCCTGCATTGCCCAATTTTTCAACGTCCTTTGACAATACCTTTGATTCAAGGCCATCGACCCATAAACCGTTTAGTTTACGATATTCGATATGGGCCAATAAATCAGAATAAAACGGTGAATTTGCAACATAAGATTGGAGTGAATCCGGATATTTTGCGTCCAAAGATCTCAAAGAATAATTCATGATGATATAAGCAACAGTATCTCTGATTTTTGCAGATTCTTCATATTCGCTTTGGTGTAAGGATAATTGCCAGTGATAGAAGAATGGGACAAAGTTACTAAGGAAGTTGATACCCAAAATATTTGACAAGTCTTTGATAGTTTCCAAAAGTAATGCCACCACATCAAAGTTGGGTGAGTTGTTGGATAAAAACTTGGTAACATAGACAAAGAAATGAGAGATAAAGTTATCATTATTAGAGATGTATTCGTGAAAGTCGGGTCTAAGGAAATTAGAAGCGTCAATGGTCAAATTTTCCGTACTGATAGCATCTCGAGAGTTGGTTTTATCATCTCCACTAATCAATTCATTATTCAAAAAGTCTCTGAATACATTAAGGTACTTTAATTGAATCGTGGCTATCTGTTCATGAGTTAATGGGAGTTTATGTTCGTGACCACCAAATTCAAACTTTGGTGATAATAGCGTCAAGCTTATTTCCCAATGTTCCAATTTGGCGTGGTTTCTGGTTATGGTACTAGGTTTTTTCCTTAAAAGACCCAAAATATTCGAAATATCTTCAATCAAAGTGTTGATCAAGTTGCTTAGCTTGTAGCTATCAGATTTTCCCGCGTGGACGTTAGATTCAAGAACAGAATCAATTTTTATCAACACCTCTACGATGGAATCAGGAACCTGATCGAAGTAGTAGATATGACTCGATAAGTTACAGATGGAGTTGGAATAAATCAAAGACAATTCCTTGACTTCGTCAGCACTCAAGAAGTCCGCTTGAGATAAATGTAAGTCTGCCTGTAACGACAAGAGACGTTGGATGACATCAGAGATGGATAATCCAATCATATTAACATTGGAAGACACTAGACCCAATACGTAATTGGCGTATTTCTTTTGGTTGAGGAAGTCCGGCAGTTTAGCAGAAGCTTTGTGGGATAACGTGCTTAAACTCGAAAGCAAAGTTGAAAGGGTTACGAATCGAAGTTGAACTGGAATCCAGGTGGTGCACAACTCCAAGAAAGTAGAACTCCAGCGGCTTTCGTCATTGAAGTCTGTCTTTACAATTGCTCTAGTGGCTTCCGAGATCTGACTAATCAAAGTAGTGTTGAATAAAGTTTTCAACCCACGTAACGATTCCTCACTTAAGTCAGCCTCGGTGACAGTATCATTTTCGAAATCCTCGTCGATGAGTAGATGTTTTTGGGCCACACTTTTTGACAGAATGACTTTTGACAAGGTATGAGACTCATTTTCTACGTTCATGTACGATTTCAATCTCAGTTCAATTTGATGTTGGGAATAGTTTTGCGAGATTGTTTTCGTAAGAAGAGGAACACAGATGCCGGTAAACTTTTCACTTAGCTTTGAGTTGTATCTCAAACAACCAAATAAGTGCCTGGAAGACGATAACGACACCATTTTCCATTCGAGATGGTTTGGGTTTTGTTTGGTGGCATTGGTGGCGCCTGTTTGAATTAAGCCCTCGGACAACTTGGAGAACAAGTCGACGAATTGCTTGTCACCAGTGAACAAGCCACTGTCGAGTTTGGAGCAGAAGATGCCGTAGGTGCCCACGAGAGCTCTACACAAGGCCAAATCTTGGGTTTTCAACACTGCCAACAAGATGTTACATACATGGGATGCAAATACGTTCAAGTTGTCGGAGCATTTTTCAATAAGGGCCAGGATAATGCTCAAGGTGACTTGCAAGTTGCCGGCTCTGTTTCTGTAGCTGTCGGATTGGGTTTTGGCATCCAAGAAGGTGATGACTTTTTCCAATTTAATTCGACGAGTGGAGGCGTAGTAGAGAAGGTAACTGAGCTCGGATGGATTGGGCTTCTTGTCGACGCCTTTGCCAGGCGGATAGCACTGAAGAATGAGCTTCTGGTGCTTGGAATTAAATATTCTCATATGTAATGTGTTTGACTATGCGGTGACTGCTGAGGAGTTTCTCAGATAACAGTGCTTGTTGTAGTGGTTTTGGCCGTATTTGCTCAGATAACAGAGACTGTAGTTATTTGCTCGACCGGGTACGCGTTGTTTGTATTAGGTGTGCCCCTATTTTTGTCTCGATCAAATCAGACACGAGATTACTTTTAAAACTTTAATCTTTTTCTTTTATATAAATTGGATTAACCAACCAGAATTCCTCCACTACCCCCGGATGCTGTGATTTGTGAAGTAGTGGAGAAAACCCGCGCCAGAAACTCGGTCTCATCGCTGGAGGGCCTGTGATTTGTGTGCGACTTCTGTTTTGGGAAATACGTCAATTTTTCACCCATCACCAGTTAATCGTTTCTCCGTGATGCCTCCGTTGTACGTTAAAGGAGGTGTGTGGACCAATGTGGAGGACGAGATCCTCAAGGCAGCGGTTTCGAAGTACGGGCTCAATCAATGGTCGCGAGTGGCATCGTTGTTGACAAAGAAGTCTGCCAAACAAGCCAAGGCCAGATGGAACGAATGGCTCAACCCATCGATCGATAAGAGTGAATGGACAAGGTCCCAGGACGAACAGTTGCTACTGTTGGCACGACTCTTGCCCAACCAATGGCGGAGTATAGCTGATATTGTCGGTAGAACGGCCACCCACTGTGTGGAGCGGTACCAAAAGCTCCTCGAAGATGCTACTGATGCTGCCACCGCTACTGATGTTGAGGTCACAGGCCCCGGAATCGAGTCTTTGCCGGCATCAGGCCAGGCTGGCGATCTTAATATCAACCCAGAAAGCAAGCCTTCCCGCCCTGACTTAGACCAGTTGGACGATGAAGAAAAGGAGATGCTCTCTGAGGCCAAGGCCAGATTGGCCAATACCCAGGGTAAAAAGGCCAAGAGAAAGGCTCGAGAACGAATGCTAGAGGAAAGCAAGCGAGTTTCGCTACTCCAGAAACGAAGGGAGTTGAAGGATGCTGGCATTAAAGTAAGTCTAGAGTCGAGAAACAAAAAAAAACGGAAAGAATACGACTACAACGCCGATATCCCGCATGAGCAGCAGCCAGCAGCCGGGTTGTATGATACAACAGACGAAACCCGGGACAATGAGACGGAGAAACGGCAGTTTGACAAAACGGTGTCGAAGCACGGTCTTGGACAAGGTTTTGAGCAGCCCCGCAAGAAAAAGGTGAAGACAGACAACGAACTGCAGGCTCAGAAGCTTGATATTCGGGCTGCTGCCGAGATTTACGACCAAAACGAACAGAGACTCTTGAAAAAAAGGAAACTAGACCTCCCGGACCTCGATAGCGAGGCGAAGGGGGACGATATCGACGGGAGGATATTGGCGAAAACCAGAGAGTTGATACTGCTCCAGGCCGAAAAATCAGCCCTACAAGCGGAAACAACATCAAGGGGACCTGTGCCGACACTGGAGGCAGCATCTGTCCGACAGGAAATTGCGGTATCCAGGAAAGGAGGGAAGAGGTTATTGCAATTAGTGAAGCTTTCGCTCCAGAAACTTCCTGCGCCCAGGAACAAGGCCCAGGTGATTCTTCCTAGTTTTGACGCCAACGAAGAAGCTGTCATGGAGGACGGTGATGGTGAGGAGTATGTCGACGAAGGAGAACGGCTCCGGAACCTCGAAATCCTCCGTCAAGTCGAGGAAGAAAAGGCCAAGTTGAGAAGATCACAAGTAGTTCAGCGGGGATTGCCCATTCCTGATCCTTCCCTTGTGGAGAAGCTAGACGTTTCTTCAGGGCTGGAACTTGACAAGAAGATAGCTACAGAGATGGTTGCGTTGGTCAAATCGGACTATATGAGGTACCAGGACCCCACCTTCTCTGCGCCCATAGTTCCTGAGCTCGACGAAGAGTCGTTCAATGCTGTGAAGGAAGAAATCACTCAAATGCTTCCGCAAGCACAGCTTCCGGTGATAGAATGGACTGATGAAGTGGTCCAATCATTCGAGGTGGCCGAAGAGGCAATTGCTGCTCTCCACTCGTACCATGCTGATATCAGCACCAGAAATAGCACTCTCGCCCACCAGTTGGACACGGCACACTATGAGGCCCGGCTCCAGGAGCTTGCTACGGAGCTCCAGGCGACATTCGAACAGTTCCAGCAGGCAGACATTGACCTCCACACCTACACAAAAGCGGCCGACGATGAGGCCCATGCAGTGGACTTGAGATCGCAGCGCTTGCACCAGCTCGTGGATGAGTTGGTCCATGTGGAACAGGCGGCCCAAGAGCGGGTGCGAGACTTGAACCGGCGTCTAGCCGGCAGTGTATAGATAGAACTGCTGACTTCTTTTCAGTAGACATCTTTTGCGTTTATTTGCAGTCAATTTCTCTTTTTTGATTCGCAGTCTTTAATACTCACGATTTTATGATAACGCGCATTTCGCATTAACCTTTCTTCTTCTCTGTCTTCTTCTTCTTCTTCTGCTTCTTCTTCTTTTAGGTAATGGCATCCAATTGGCTCTATGTGCCCTTAAGGATCACGTACCCACTTGATCTTGGAGCGACGTTGACCGAAATCATCAAACAAGATTACTTCCAAACTCCGTCCATATTCCAACAAGATTTGGCCTCCGCAACCAACGTCCGCAACGCAATCACATCATTGAAAGATGAAGCTGTGGGCCCTAATGCCATCGTTAACTTGAAGAAGTACCATCAGCTACTTACTACGATGTTTCGGAAGTTTCCCGACGACGAAATTGAGTTCTCCTGGTCCGGATCCCTTGGCTACAGCCCCACGAGGCCGTCGGCTAGCCGTTCTCTCAAAGTAGAACAGTTAAACGTGTTATACCAGCTTGGAAGCTCGTACTCTCAGTTGGCAATGGCCCAATCCCGCCATTCAGACGACGGATTGAAACTTTCGTGCTCGTATCTCCAGCAAGCGGCGGGCTACTTCGATGCCATCATCCAAAGAATTACTCCAGCCCTTCAACTCCCTCCCGACTTCTCTACGCCCACACTTCAATTCCTTAACCTCCTCATGCTTGCACAGGCCCAGGAATCGATCTGGCAGAAAGCCATTGCCAATCCCGATATGAAAGATTCCGTCATCGCCAAGCTCTCGGCCCAAACCGCAGACTATTATGCCCAGGCTGCTGCCAAGGCGAACGAGTCAGAGAGTATTAGACAGGGCTGGATAAACCACACCACAGCAAAGAGCTACCACTTCAAGGCTGCTGCCCACTTCCGATTGTCTAACGTGTGTCTTGATGCTTTCAAATACGGTGACCAGGTTGCTCATCTCAAGCTTGCAAGCAAATACTGCGACCTCGCAGGCAAATATAAACGATACGTGAATGACTTTGTCATCGATGATCTCAACGGATTGACGGAAACCATCAAGAGCTCATTGCGGGTGGCTGAAAAGGATAATGATCTTGTATACTTGAAAATGGTGCCAGCAGAAAGCGAGATGGCCCCATTAGCGGGGGTCTCCATGGTGAAACCAACTCCTCCTTCCAGCGATTTAGACGAAGGTTTGGCGGTGTTCGAGGAGTTGATCCCGTTTGCAATTGTACAAATTGCCCAGGCATTCAGAGAAAGATTGGACACATATATCAACGACACGATACTTACACCTATTCAAGCATTGGATAAGCTTATGAATACATTTTTGACAGAAAGGAACTTACCAGCATCGATCGATTCGATCCAGAAGCCAGAAGTGCTTCCGGAGTCGGCCATCCAGCATTCCAAAGAACTTATTTCTATTGGCGGAAACAAAACCATCAATGCATCGATTCAAGGGCTCAGGAAGTTAGCTGGGGTGTGTGTAAAGATATTGGTGGAGTGTGAGGAAAGACTAAAGAAGGATGGTGAAGAGGACAAGTATTTACGGAGCCAACTAGGAGACAGTGCTTGGAATCGTCCAACTAGCGAATCTGCGGAGCAGCATTTGCTCACCAGAGTCGACAAGTTGCGGTACTACATCAGTGAGGCAGAGAAGGGGGACATCACGATCTTCCAGGAGTTTGATCAAATTCGAGATTTGGTAAACATTTATTGTGGGGGTTATGATGAATTAAACAAGTACATTCCCACGGCCTCATTCACGGACATTGAGCCCTCGTTGAATAAGATCATTGTCGATTTGAGAGAAATGGTTAGTTCTGCCGCTGAGCTCACGGTGAAGAGACGGAATTTCTTCTCGCGATTAGAATTGAAGGTGAGAGACAATAACATTTTACCAGTTATCTTAGACAAGTACAAACAGAACAAAGCCAATTATCATAATGAAGAAGGCAGGATTGAATCGAGGCTTTTTGAGCCAGTGTACGATCAGCATTTGAAGGTGTTTCAGGATGACATCAAGTTCGTGGAGGTTGAAAAGCAGAAGCAGATTGACTTGGAAAACAAAATCGGACTACTCAACAATGAGTTTGTATTAAAGCATTCGCAAGTCCATAACGAGTCGCAAGTGACTAGGCAGCAAGCACTTCAATCGCTTGAACAGGCCTACAACACCTACTTACAGTTGAACTCGCACGTCAACGATGGGATGAACTTCTATTCGCATCTCATCACCAACGGGAACGATGTGTTGAGAGAGTGTGAGGAGTTTGTTCAGCAGCGTCGGATCGAGGGCCGTGAACTCGAAATGCTGCTTACGCGGCCCTCCGAGCTGCAATCACCGGTCCAGGCCCAATCGGCTGCTTTACGCCCAAATCCCCAGCCCCAAGCACCTTCTTCTGTAGTTACACCCAAGCCGATGAAGCCAGGGTTTTGGGATCCTAGTCAGGGTATAAAGTTTGGATGATTAGTGTATATACATGTAATGAATTGACAATACGAAGGACATTTAAATTGACAGTATGACTGCGAAATTTCTCGATGATTTTGCGATTTCTGGAGATTTTGCGATTTTGCGATGACTTCGCGATGACTATTAACCCATTCTTGTCTATGCTACGGCACTTACGGTATTGGAGAAACTACATCATGACCCAGCCCAAGAAGAACATCATTACCATCGTGGGCACAACAGGTGTTGGGAAGTCCCAGGTATGTTTAGATTGCAGAGCCAGCGAATGAGCATGTACTAACAAAGTACCCTTTAGTTCAGTATAGAGTTGGCCAAGGCCGTTAACGGAGAAATCATCAATGCTGATTCCATGCAAGTGTACAAGGGTGTCCCCATAATGTCCAATAAACATCCCATACAAGAGCGAGAGGGAGTGGCCCACCATGTGATGGACTATGTGAGGTGGGACGAAGAATATTTCATTCACAGGTTCAAAGCTGATGCTGAGAAGGCTATAGACGATATACATGCCCGGGGAAAAACACCCATTGTCATTGGAGGAACCCACTACTACCTCCAGAATCTTTTATTCTACAATAAAACCATTGGTGAAGGTAATGACAACAGCACAGAGAAGTCTCTCACCGAAGAGCAGCTCCTGGTGCTAGATGGCCCTGTAGAAGGTATATTCGAGAAATTGGCCGAGGTTGACCCTGTAATAAGTCGCAAGTTCCATCCCCAGGACAAACGTAAGCTAAGAAGAGCGTTGGAAATCTACTACACACTAGGGATGAAGGCCAGTGACGTTTATCACGAACAGAAGCTTGACGAACTAGAAGACACTTCATTGAAGTACAATACCTTGCTCTTTTGGGTGTACTGTGATGCTGAGGTATTGAAGCCTCGGTTAGACACTCGAGTGGATAAGATGATGGAGACCGGGGCCCTCGAGGAGATTCAGGAAATGTACCAGTTCTACGAAAATCTGGGGGAGCCTAAACCCGAGGTCACCAGCGGTGTTTGGCAGGTGATCGGATTCAAAGAATTTCTCCCGTGGCTACAGGATGGAGTAAGATCGTCGCAACTTTTTGCAGACGGCGTAGAACGAATGAAGATCCGAACCAGACAGTACGCTAAGTATCAGGTGAAATGGATCAAAAAACTTCTATCAATAGAACTAGAGAAGGAGTCGAGATTCAACTTCAAGTACGGAGGGAAACTATACTTGCTTGACGCAACGGACTTAACCAAGTGGCAAGACAATGTCAACAAAATTGGATTAGGTATCGCTGATCAGTTCCTTAACCATGGTCCAACAAAGGTCACATACGCACAAGCACCTACTCATCTTGTCGATGTGTTTCCTAATAAAGAATTTTTGTCTGAGTTTCAAAGTAACAAGAAGCTCGAATCGGCCAAGAATTGGCAGCACTTTGAATGCACAATTTGCAAAGATAAACAGGGCAACAATCTAGTGGCTGTGGGCAAGGAAAACTGGAAAATTCACATTCACAGCAGAAGACACAAGAAACAGCTCCAGTACGGCGATAGAAAGAGAAGACACGAGCAATATGAACAGCAGTACAAGAAGCAAAATACAGCCACAGAGCCAGGGCCAGAAATGAGTCCAGAAGTCCAGAAAGTGAGTCCAGAAAGTGAGTCCAGGACATAGAAAGACAATAGGGCTTTCTGTGCTGTAAATCGACCACGTAAGAGAACAGAGAGCAATCGATCAACAAGACAGGAACCAGGAACAGGGCTAGGAACAGAACCAAAACAGGAAAGAAACTGCAAAACATACACGGCTTCATTTGGAGCCCTAACGGAACTCAGATCACGTGCGCAGATGGGCATCGCCCTTTCCATCAAGAAAAATGTCTGAAATTTTTCGACTTCTACTTTGATGTTTTTCTCCTTTAACTTGATACATATGCCTTCTATTCACTGCACCGTTCTAATTAATGAACGAATGGAGGGGAAAAGAACGCTAGAAGAAAACATCGAAAAGGACCTCATACTGAGTTTGCTCTTATAATTTAGCATTGTCTTGGATTCTGCTTTTTCGAAACACTCCAACCCCAACTCCCCCGTAATTGTATATAGAAGAAACAATTGCCGAATTGCCCAAACGGATTGTTGACCCTTGTAATCCTATCCTCATATTGGCCAGCCGTTCCTATGCCTAGATGTAGCAGGTGTTTAACCACATATTGTGAGATTATCCCGTTGGATATGAGCTCGGAGAACAGCAGACATTAACTAAGACAAAAAAATAGTGATGTCACTATTAAGCAACTGTAACCACTTTACCATTAACTTTAATTGTCCTATTGAACACATGCTGTCATCTGGAATAGAAGGTTTTGGGAAAGTATTAACCCCAAACAGAGCAATGCATGAAAGTTTCACAACTACTTGAGCAAAACACTGGAACTCTGTAGCTAGTGATAGCTTCAAACCGCCCCCTATCAACATTCGTACAGCTCTACAAGTGACGAGTGCAATAACGCCCTAACCACATGCGGCTCGATGCCCATCAAGCATATTTGCGCCTATTGAAAAATCGAAAAATAACGGGGTTTGCTGATCTACCCCATAAATCCCCATTTGTCCATCAAATTAAAGTTGTAAAAGACCCTAAGTAGTAGCTGTAGCCGTGCTCTGGCCTCCTGAATTGGCTGATGGTAATTTCAATCGGTCTAATATTAGTGGCATTCCAGGTTTTTTATATGTGACAGCGACAAGCAAAAGTGGTTGAAATCGATGTCCTATTCTAATTATCTGCCCATAATTGCATTACAATGAAACGTCACCGTTTATGACAGCTACATATGTAGGTAGATTCGTATTTCCGAGGTTTTTTTTTTCTTTTTTGATTTTGAATTTTCAAATATTTTTCACCCAGTGCATATGGTTATCTACTCAGCCTACTACAGAAGTACAGTAGTAGCCAATTTTTTGGTCGTAATTCATGAGTCTGCGGCTTTACAGGACAGGAAAGTGAATAATTATTAATTTATTTTTCAATACAACCGAAAGAAGTTGCAAAGTATATGTTTTAACTTACATGAAGTCGGATAATTTCATGAGTAGGAGATGAGCTGTATTTCATGTAGAAGATAAGCTTTATATCATGCAGAATAAAAGCTTCATTCCATGGTGTAGCAAATAGCTTAGCAGTAAAAAAAATTCTATAAATGCAAAATTACCTAGGTAAAGCGATAGTAGTGACATTAATTCGTTAAATTTTCAGTGAGTGAATGCAGTTGGTCGTAAAAAAGTGGACAAATTACCAAATCAAAGTAGAAAGCTTGTGACTTATGCAAAAGATAATCTGCTTTCCAAAGTTTTCAAACTTGGGCTTATAGGTAAATCCTTATTACTTTGATTGGAACTTTCCAGTAAAATTCTAGTTATTGGATTGGCGGAAGTTATAGATTTGACTCTTTTGATGTTGGAAGGAACACCTTTGTTCAATAAAGATAAATTAAATGCGCTGTTCAACTTCTCTTCGATTTGTAAGATTTTCGTATCAATTTGACAGAGCGAACTGTCTTGTTGCAATTGTAAATTATTAAGATCATGGTCAGAGCACCAACCACTCTTAATCAAACGATCTCTGGTGATTTCAAAAGCATCGACAGTTGATTTTTTTTGTTCGTTAAGATAGTTGCAATAATCAATCAACTCCTCGGGCTTATTCAATTCACTAATCGATTCGATGCGTTGTCTACTGTAAGGAGCGATACTAGTAGAACTTCCTTCAATAGGAGTGCTTCTAGCTGAACCATCATTAACCCCACCATTACCATTTCCCGAGCTGATTGATTCATTTTCATAAAGTGAGCTGTTACCTGAATCAGCAGAACTTCTAGCATTCAATAACGAATCAAAGAAGTTTTGTTCAATTTGATTGAGGTTTCTCTTGCAATATGCCAAATCTTCAGAGAGAGTGATCACTGGAGATGCCATGGTGGGAGTGGGGGGAGATGATTGGGTATTCGACAACGTTCTTGAACGAGAAGGCTTGGTTTTACTCAAGGAGTTGGTTAAGTTATTGGCTGAATTTGATATTGGAATACTTCCCAGTAATGGAGCACTACTTTTCATACTGTCGACAGTAGAAGCCGACAGGTTCAGATAAACCTGGCTACTGTTGGTTTGTAAAGGACTCAAGATTGGTCTCGTCAACGGATGCTGGAGGCTTGCTTGCGACTGGGAGTTCGAAGATGAGTGTTTACTCAACGAGAGCTTTCTAATACCATTCTTCAAACTTTTCAACCCCTTTAATGGTGAGGTATTGGAGGAGGACGATGCAGTAAGAGACGAAGACGTAGTCATAGTCGATACTAAAGGAGTAGTTTGAGGATTCGTTGGTGGTTCAGACATTGATGGGAAATATAATAAATTTGAGGAGTCAAGTTTTAATGAAGGAGAATCCAATTCATAACCGAAATAACGTAGATGCTTTTCCGAGTCTATATCAGTAGTACTTCCAGTTGTGATGCTATGAAGTACTGAATTACTGATAGATGTGGATCTTACTATTTCGTTGATATCATTCTGGTCATGGCCAAAAGATGAGGAGACTGGAGTAGCTAAAGATTTCACCTCAGCAATAGACTCCACAGGTTGGGTATTTACAAAGTAATCATCTGATTCATCGGGTAACGGAGGCAATAAAACCTCTGAGTTGGATTCTGTGGTGTTTAGGGATGGTGGCACTTCATCAATAAGACTATTTGAAATGACTGCTGAAATCGTCGGAGTGGGTGTTGCTTGGAATCCTGGAGCAGGCGACGATGAGCCCGTTAGTATAACATTTACAGGAATCTTGTCTTCTCCGGACTCAGAGTTAGACGTTAAATGAGAACTCATGGTAAGAGAATTATGATTTGACACCGATGATGAGGAAGAATGTGATAGGCATTTTGGAGGGGATGAATAATCTGGAGCATCGTCTACTTGAGGTTCCTTCTCTTCTATTAGTATGCCTAAGCCGCCACTATAGTCGTTCATTTCGAACTTTTTCTATGATTTTATTTGTTTCTTTTGGCAAGATGAGATAGCCGCCACTTGAATATCTAAAAAAGAAATGTATTGGGGAAAGGAATGAAAAAAAATGAAAGATGAAAACAAAATTTGGAGTTTAAGAAAACGGTTATTGAAAAAAAAGAATTGTGGAATAGAAGAAGAATTTATGAAAATCCAATGAAGTTTGGATAATTCTAATAATTTAGTCCATATACTAAAAATTAAATTACTACTTGTATTACAGATTTGAGTAGTAAATTATTTTTCAGCTCTAATAAAAAAAAAAAAAAAAAAAAAAAAATTGAACCACAAAAAATAAGGAGCAGACAACCCAGACTTTTTTTTTTTTGCACTCCGTTCAAAGTTTTGGTGTAGGATGCTGAAAAAATATTTAAATTTTGATGGACAAACTGACAAAAATAAGGGAGTAGATTATTTTTGGTGCATTCAATTTAAGGCAAATAAGGTAATTAACCTCATATTATTGAAGGTTGAACGATATTTTTTGGTAAGTAAAATGAGATTTTCAACATCAATAATTGCTTTTTCGGTGTACCGCTACTTAATTGGGTAGTATTTATGTCTGTGAAACAAAAATACTAATTATTTATGCTCGTTTATGGACACTTATTGCATAAGCGCCATGTACAATATTAAAGTCGATGGTGAGTCGTGTTGGAACAGTTTTTTGTTAAAGCAAATCAACGGAGTGCCGATTGGATCGGCTTTCCGTGTAGTGGCTAATTTAGATATGGTAGCCACTGGTGGGAGAAGGACGATGAGAACTGAAGCCGGATCTCAATGATCCAATCAACCACAAGTACAAAGAATGGGAATGTAAATTAATCAATTGTAGATCATAAACAGAACTACGTCGAAAGAGCTACATCGAATGTAAATAGGGGTCGACTCAAAGCCTTCAAAGTACGTCTAATAATATTTGTTGATTTCTGCAATTCATCTGTAACTGAACCTAAACCCAATGACATAATTAGGAGGAATTTGAGGAACTTTCCGAATGAGGTTAAGCAAGGTTTCTCCTGGATGATCTTTCGGTTTTAAAGAAGATCGGACTTGCAAATGCCCGTCATCAGGCTTTAGCTCTCAGAATGGTATAACAGAATAGAATATCAGAATATCAGAATATCAGAGGTGGTATGGTGCGGTTTAGGGGAATCGTCCCACTACATTAGGTACTAATGTTATCTAGATGTCCCTGTACCGTTAAGGTATTATTACGCCGCAAGCTGCAATGCGATAGTCAATCATGTTAGATTTTAGACGCACTATGCACCTTTCGAACTGAAATTTTTTTTATCATGGGGGGTTTGTGGTTTAAGGAAGACGCAAAAAACAAAATTGAGAGAGCAAAAAAATTTGGCTAGACCTTTGGTTTGTGATTAGTACACATCGGTGAGATCTAGATTTTTTGCGGTGGGCGCACGCCGCCGATGATAATGTCGTATTTGTATGTGAAAAATTACACAATTTGTCGTCTCGATACATAAAACTGTACATCCACGGATAACCTTACACTAAACATTGGTTGAGAGGTTTAAATTAAGAGCATACAACCACAAATGCCGTACTGTCAGCGGGAGTTGTTTCACTAACAAGTTGACGTACATAAAAGTCTCACGTCGTGTGACAGTTAAAATGTGAGTTATTTGGCAACCATAATTGGTTAATCATGTGTCACCACCTCATGCAGATCATTTGCGGTGGAGATGATTTTATGGCCAAGAACAGTTATTGGGCCGAGTTACCACAGTAGTTTATGTAGTTTATGGCTAGTTGTGAGCCCGTACAATGTCAAAACTAAGATGTCGCTTATAGATACTCGCTTCTTGGTAGCGAATGTACCGGAGTGGGGCCATCCACTTCCCCGGCCTCTCCTATCTGCCCCCCTCTCTCTTCCTCGCTCGTTTCTCCTCTTAGGCAGTCAACTTCCCCTTTTCATAGTTCCAATAGTTTGATCTTATTGGATCATACGTGGATGAAAGGAGATCGAAGATTTTTGATGCCGTTTGTGTGTCGTTTTGTTGGTGATAAATCCTAGCTAGTAATTCTAACGCGTAGGAGCTTTTAACCGAAGAATAATCTGCACTCACCAAATTCTCGCTAATGAATGGCTTAAGTTCGGTAATTGATTTGTTACGGCATTTGTCGTATATGCCAATCAAGTAGTTCCACGAGCTGGGGTTTTGAGGTGATATCAAAATCGTCCGCTTCACATATTCAATCTCGGAGCTAACGTATTCTGGGTTGGAGTCCTTTCCGATGGTATTGATAAAGATGAAGAAGCGATGAGTCCACACGCTATTGTTTCTGACATCGTTATCTATGCAAGCATTAATGAACTCAATCTCTTTCGCATCTTCAAATAAGTTGAATCTCTCCACCAACCACTTTCTGTACGACCAAACATGGTGGTTTTTCAAGTCCTGTTGCAACATCATGTTTAAAATGGGATAATCTCGGTGGGGGTCGAATCTGGCAGCGAGTTCTGGCACCTTCATGATCTCTTCGATGATCAATTGTCGATAGTTCCAAATTTGATAGTTTTTTTCATTATCTAGTGCAATTAACTCACACCAGTCCAATTCCTTAAACAAATCTGCGCCGATCTTCTGGATGATCCGAAGTCGATAATTCCATATCGTGTAATGCGATGCTAGTAATTCAAGCCCTTTTTCCGTCAAGTACAACGCCCGTTCACTGTACTCTTCCTTCTGCTGTAATGCAAGTAACTTGCCCATAACCAGCTTATACTCATCGTCATACAAAATCTGGCATAGCTGCGGTTGTTCCTCATTCAATTTGACGGGAACGACATCGTCAAAGTTGTACTCAGCCATATTAATTGCTAACAGAAAGCACCATGAAAGTGAGTTGAGTTGGTTCTTATATATTTTTACTCGGTTTCATAATGGTACATTTCCTATTCGGGATGCCACAACGTCAGACCTGTACACCAGGTCCAAAGTCTGCGCGTAAGTTGGGCCCCGGTCTAAGTCGGGCCAATGATGATCCTGGACCAAGAGCCGGTCCATCTCAGTCCAGCTGGTGCCAAAGCGGACCCAGATCCTTCCCAAATTTTGGCTGCTGCTCCGTCGCAACTCTGCCCACAGCCCACCAACGGCCCGCGCCGTTTCCTCCATGGCTTAACTTCTCCGATCCCGTCCCCGTCCTCGCTTCTTTCTCCTTTCATCCATCAACAGTTTCACCAATTGCCCCAGACTTTTTCCCCCTTTATGCTTCCGGTGACCAGAAGGACAAGAACAAACTTGTCAGATAAGGAATTGGTGCTAACCACTATTATAGCCTGTGGAGGAATTTACTACGTACTCAATCTCTTATACTCCGGCAAATCTCTGGTGCCATTACTAGTTGCCGTATTCCTCGGGTCCAATATGCTCTCCCGGTCCAATTTGTTCACGGATTTGGTGAAAAAGGCCCAGCCAGCGGTATCAAAGATCATGAACGACGTGGCCACCACCAGCGCTATTTCTGCTCCGGCCGAATCCTCGCATAAGGACAACTACAGCAAGTTCCTAGCATTGTCGGACTCGTCTCGAATTGAACTCTTAACTGCCATCAGATCATTACAGTCGTACAAGGTGAACTCCAAGAAGTCCAATGATCGTCGGCGGAAGTTGTTCAAGTTGATGTCGTGGAGACAGCAAAAGTTGTGTGAAGACGTGGGCTACACGAAGAAGCTCAATAAAATCGACCAATGCATCAGCCAAAATCAGGTGGTTTTGAACAAAATTGCCCAAACTGCCATCGAGAACTACGGTATAACCTACAGCGATCTTGAGTCTGTCAAGAACCAGAACAACAGTGGTAACGTGTCTTCGTCCAACTACCGAGTAATTGAAGCAATGGGCCATTTTGTCAGAGACTGGAGCACCGCCGGCGAGTCTGAGTCCGAGCCGATGTTGGCCTACATCAACCGACAGCTTAACGCGTTGATTCCCCCACAAGCACGGGCCAAAACATGCATTTTAGTACCGGGCTCCGGCTTGGGCAAAATCTCCCACGAAATCGCCAAACTGAATCAATGGGGGGCCGTCCATGCCATAGAATTCAGCGGCTTGATGCATATTTGCAACCAGTTCATCTACCAGTCGAATGAGAAACATGCAATCCTTCCTTACATTCATTCGTGCTCCAATTTCGTCACCACCAAATCGCAATTCAGATCTGTAGATATTCTTTCTTCTACCGCCAAGCCTCCGTCCTTAACATTGAACCACCTGGATTTTCGTTACTTCAAGATCCCCAATAAGGAGCAGTTTGAAAATGTGGTTGTAGTTTCTGCTTTCTTCATTGACACCGCTGAGAACTTGATTGAGTATTTTGATACTATTCAAGAGTTGTCGCAGCCATCACCAAAGAAAAACACGATTAAAAATGGGTACTGGATCAATATTGGGCCGTTGAAGTATGGTAGTGCAGCTCAGGTGGAGCTCAACTCCGACGAAATCGGGAAAATCAGAAGCAAACTAGGATGGAGAGATGTAGATGCTTCAGTGACCCTCAAGGATAGTGAAGATCAGTTGGCGGGTTATATTACTGATAAAGAGAGTCTATGGCAGGGGTACTATGGGTTGACGAAATGGACCTCCAACAGAGTCGAAAACGAGAGGAAATAGCTTACTGACAGTCACACATTCTCATCTGTTCATCACAAACTACAGCTTCACTTGGCTGAATTAACGTCTTAGTCCAAACTTCAGTCCTGTCTACTCCTAATTCACCTTTCTGGCACTGCCTCATGTAAATAGTTTATTATATGCTAACTCTACGAACTATGTAATGATATCCGTTCCTCTATTGATTTGCACCTTCTTATCTTGACCTCCACTAACAATGCCAATAACAGAATCCCAAGCAACATCAAACACCTTATCTTTCCCTGCCTCTGGCGACTCTCTGGTGATAGTATACAATGATTTTTCACCTCTGATATCCCACACTTTCACCGTACCATCGTGAGATGCAGAAGCAAACATATTGCCATTATTAGGACAAGCTGATAACCCGACAACGAAGTTGGTATGGCCCACAAGCTTCTTGGTGGTTTGTTCAACAGATGATGTGCTTACTCTTGGATCGTGTAAATTTATATGACGAGCTGACGATCCAGTAACTAGCAAGCTTACTTGCGGGAGCTGTAAGATGGACAACAACGAATATCCTGTGCTTCTGGTATCAATACAACGAGAAGTAACCAAGTCCCAGGTTCTGATGGTATGATCTTGAGAAACGGAGTAACCGATGGTAGAATCGGCCGAATCGAAAATAGCATCTTCCACTGGTTGCGTATGTGCTTCTAATAACGCCAAAGGTGATCTTCTTCTGATCGTAGAATCTTGAACGGCCATCTTCTTTCTCTTTTTCGATGATGATGATATGACGTTAGAATCGTATTCAAATGGAGCCACCGACGTCATTTCTTTATAGTTGGTGGACCAAACCCCCACCGATGAATCGTAAGCGCTTGACAATATACGCTTTGACTTTTGATCAACTGCAACGGACACCACGGCAGCCTTATGACCTTCTAAGATGGCTAAAGTAGTACCATCTTCAGGTTCGTCGTCATCTGATTCCTCCTGCACAACGTTTGCTTCGTTGGATGTTTTCCATAATCTTATTTGTCTATCATTACCAGCAGACACGATTCTTGTTGGTGAGATCCATTCCACTGCTTTAATAGGACCAGAATGGCCCACGTACTGCTTCTCCACTTGTCCCGACAAATTGTAAGTTCTGACAATACCATCGTACGACCCAGACAAGATCTTGGCTGCAGAAAGGGAAAGATTGGATAATTTCACCGCTGGGGAATTGGGATTTATGGTGGCTACAGATGAAATCCAATCATCGTTGTTGAAGGATGCAAGGAATGATGGAGGTAAAATGGCACGAGTATATTCCAAAGACAAGAAAGCTTCACTCGATAACCCATTCTTCACAAGGTACTCTTCAATGGAGGTTCTCAACAAAACTCCGTCTATAAGGAAATCAAATGGTATAGCTTTGGTTTCTTCATCTTCACCGTTCTTGCCTAAGAGGTGGTTAACAATCTCCGATAACCCAAATCTTTTCAAGGAAACGGGAACAAACAACGGAGTGTCGGAAACATGGAGCGAATCGTCCTGTTCCTTGGTGAAGAACTTGATCTTAATGGAATTATCTTCTGACATGGCTCTATAGGGTCTGGATTAATAGATTGAAATTTTTCACATACTCATCTTATAAATTTCCTGCTCATCTGAAGTCACGTGATGGCTGCAAAAAAGGTAGAGAACCGGTCTGGCTGAGGGACGAAGAGACGACTAGACAACATACAAACAGCGACATAAGGTAGGAGGCCGATTAGACGCAAATGGCATTAAATTGAGGTATAAAGATCCAGAGAGAGGAATAATTAGTGCGGCTGTTTCATATAGATGACAGTTGTTAGGACGATTGTTGAAATCCTACAATGAGCTTGTTCGTATCGTTATAGGACCTTTAAGCATCATTTCCATTAAGGTATTCATCTCTTAAGTGCTTTTTATCCCTGTGAAATAGTTTTTTCATTGTGAAAAGTGATCTATTACGCTAAAACAAAGGTCAAGTCTCTGGCTGCAATTGGTGAAGTTCACCTCTTCTTGTTCGACAGTAGCTCTCAGGATAACTCTACAGTCTACTCCATTACATCTTCCATATGAATAAGTTGATTTTATTGTGCTTTACATAGCAAATACTGTTCATTTGAGGTGGCTCTTTGTTCTGGTGTGGACCAGTCAGATTTTCACATTTATCTTCATCAGACTCCGACTCATTGGCCGGGCCATACGTCCACACCAGGCCGCGGCCCTCAATCCAACGCTGGTGGTTTCTCGTAACCCTCTGTCTCGCTTGGCTCTTTTGCTCACTCTTGACCTCTTGATCTTGGACACTCTTCGTGGCTGGCGCACGAACGCTCCCGGGTCAGAAACATGCCCTCTGGTAAACAATGACTTGATAGCTCTTTTGATCCGTCTCCACCGGCGCTTCCGGGTGATACGAGGTGGTGGTAGCAGTCTCATAACGTCAACTCTCGTATAAGCCCATCTACAAAACGGTTTCTGTGGCCGCGGAGATCAACCTCCCCGCGGAACAGTCTTGAGGCCCAGACTCAACCCATAATGATGATCTGTTATTTGGATCTCCTGTGCTAACACTTTTCCCACCCTAATCTAAACCTGTTCTAAGTTGAACCCGGCTCCATTATCTATTCCAATATCCTCTTTTGTCTGGCATATGTCGGTCCTGTTCTGTCTGCATTTCCTTTTTGTCTGTCTCAGCCGGTTGTGTGCGTCTTTTGTTGTCCGATTTGTTTTGTGTCACGATGACATGAAAAAAAGTATAAAATGACTAATTTTTCACTTCAAAAATCGATGCTCTCAGTGGATGGGAAGGCTGTAGTTTATCTTCCCCCCGATTTACGCCCCACACGCTACACTTGTAAAAAAGTTAACAAACATGTCTGACTCCGATGTTCCTATTGAAGTTTCCAAAGTCTTTGACACCATTTTGGTGTTGGACTTTGGTTCTCAATACTCCCACTTGATCACCCGTCGTCTTAGAGAATTCAATGTCTACGCTGAAATGCTCCCATGTACGCAAAAGATCTCCGAATTATCTTGGAAGCCAAAGGGTATCATCTTATCGGGTGGTCCATACTCAGTTTACGCTGACGACGCTCCTCATGTTGACCACGATATCTTCAAGTTAAACGTACCAATTTTGGGTATTTGTTACGGGATGCAAGAATTGGCCTGGATCAACGGTAAGGGTGTCGCCAGAGGGGACAAGAGAGAATACGGTCCAGCCACTTTGAACGTTGAAGACGCTTCTTGCGCTTTATTCAAGGGAGTTGACCACTCTCAAGTTTGGATGTCTCATGGTGATAAATTGCATGCTTTACCTACTGGATTCAAGATCGTAGCTACTTCTGATAACTCACCTTACTGTGCTATTGCTCATGAAACCGACAACATCTTCGGTATTCAATTCCACCCTGAAGTCACCCACAGTGTCAACGGTAAGATTTTGTTGAAAAACTTCGCTGTGGAAATCTGTGAAGCCAAAACCAACTGGACTATGGAAAACTTCATCGACACCGAAATCGCTAGAATCAGAAAATTGGTGGGACCAACTGCCGAGGTCATTGGTGCTGTTTCCGGTGGTGTTGACTCCACTGTTGGGGCCAAAATCATGAAAGAAGCCATTGGTAACCGTTTCCATGCCATCTACGTCGATAACGGGGTCATGAGATTAAACGAAACCGAAACCGTCTACAAAACATTAACTGCTGGATTAGGTATCAACTTGACTGTGGTTGACGCTTCTGAATTATTCTTGGGAAGATTAAAGGGAATCACTGATCCAGAAAAGAAGAGAAAAATCATTGGTAATACTTTCATTCATGTTTTCGAAGAAGAAGCTGCCAAAATCAAACCAGCTTCTGGTCAAGAAATCGAATACTTGTTGCAAGGTACTTTATACCCTGATGTTATCGAATCTATTTCTTTCAAAGGTCCATCTCAAACCATCAAAACTCACCACAATGTCGGAGGTTTATTGGATAACATGAAATTGAAATTAATCGAACCATTAAGAGAATTATTCAAAGATGAGGTTCGTCATTTGGGTGAACTTTTAGGAGTTCCTCATGATTTGGTCTGGAGACATCCATTCCCTGGTCCAGGTTTGGCCATCAGAGTGTTAGGAGAAGTCACCAAAGAGCAAGTCAAAATTGCTCGTGAGGCTGATGCTATCTTCATTGAAGAAATCAAAAAAGCCGGCTTATACAAAGAAATTTCTCAAGCTTTTGCTGCTTTGTTGCCAGTCAAATCCGTTGGGGTTATGGGAGACCAAAGAACTTATGAACAAGTTATTGCTTTGAGAGCCATTGAAACAGTTGATTTCATGACTGCTGATTGGTTTGTTTTCGAAGCTTCTTTCTTAAAGAGAGTTGCTTCCAGAATCGTTAACGAAGTCGATGGGGTTGCTCGTGTGACCTACGATATTACCTCCAAACCTCCTGCTACCGTTGAGTGGGAATAAACAGTAGATTTGTATGTACTAAATAATAAAGTGATAAACCGAAGCATACATGTAGAAAATTTGCTTTCTGACTTACTACAATTCTGGACCCGTCCCTTGAAGAAGCACGTATTTCGCTTATGTAGTATTAACGGCTGTCATATTTCAATTATCCTCTGTCGTATCACACTCGCTACCATAATTCCATAGTCGTGTGATACACTTAGTAGAAACTCTTCATCTGGCATGTAATCATCACAGCCTAAGAATGGCTTGCCTCGATCATTGTAATGCCTGTACCAGTTCTTAAACTGGAATTCCTTCTGAATCTCGGGGTCTAATGTCTTATAAACCGCCTCCTTCGCCGACCAGCTGCCTGCTATCAACTTCACACAATGGTTGACGTCATTCTTGTTCCAATGCTGTTCGAATGCTGGCAACTCATGCACTGGGTGTAACACTCGGGCCGAAAGTCGCCGCACATACTTCATGTTATCACCATTTCCCTTCGCTAAAAGACGATGGAATCGATCTATTTGGAGAATATCAATTCCAATTCCTAGCACTAGTCCTGCTTTCTTCATACTGGCAGATGAGCACATACTTACAGAATGAGTAGTGAACAGAAAAAAAAAGTGCGATAACGGCAGAAAAACGGCTGAAAAAAAATGAAGAAAAGTGAAAGACAAAATTCAACTACAGCCTTCTTCATTACATCCATGGCTTCTGCTATTCCCGGCCCTGTGTCGCTTCCAAACTCCCGATATGACCTCGCCTCTTATTGGGGAAGAGTCAGACACTGTGCTGAAATCTCCGATCCAACGATGTTGCTTAATACTTCCTCCGATATTGAAGCTGCCAAAAGAATGATTTGGGACTACAAAAACGGAGTCACTGCCAAAATGAGTCCTGAATTATGGCGTGCTAAGAAGGTGTTGGACTCTACTTTGCATCCAGACACCGGTGAAACTGTATTCTTACCTTTCAGAATGAGTTCTTGTGTGTTATCGAATCTTGTGGTTACTGCTGGGATGTTGACTCCAAATTTGGGTACTGCAGGTACCATTTTCTGGCAAGTGGCTAACCAGTCGTTGAATGTGGCCATCAACATCTCCAACGCTAACAAGTCTCATCCACTAACAACCCAACAAATCATCACCAACTATACCATGGCCGTGGGAGCTTCATGTTCGGTGGCACTAGGATTGAACTCCATTGTTCCTCGATTAAAATCGCTTCATCCAAGCACCAAACTCATCTTGGGGAGATTAGTGCCCTTTGCTGCGGTTGTCTCTGCTGGTATTGCCAACGTCTTCTTAATGAGAAGTGAAGAACTTAAACGAGGCATCAGTGTGTTTGATAAGAACGGAGACAATGTTGGTACCTCCAAAACTGCTGCATTGTATGCTGTGGGAGAAACCGCTGCCAGTCGTGTTATCAATGCAACACCAATCATGGTGATCCCTCCATTGGTTTTGGTGAAATTACAAAAATCAAGATTTTTGAAAGGAAAGCCAAAGTCGATTGAAACTTTGGCTAACATTGGATTGATTTTCGCTACTTCTTTGGTGGCATTACCTTTTGCTTTAGCGGTGTTCCCGCAAAGAAGAATCGTTTCTGTATCTTCATTGGAGGAGAAGTTTAGAGACTTGAAGGATAAGAATGGGGATAGAATTGAAACATTAGAGTTCAACAGAGGTATCTGAGGTATGTACATAGACTATAAATAATAAACTATTCTACTAGCAAATAATCTAACCATATTAATCTACAAGGAATCTGAAAGCGATTTGAGAGTAAGCGATCTGAGAGGATTAGCAGAACCTTAGCAGAACCTTAGCAATGAATAACTTTTAGTAATCAATTTTTAGCAATGAGCTTTTAGTGATGATTTTTTAGCAATGAACAACTTTTAGTAACAACTACCAGAACTTCCAACCTTCTACGGAGTTAACGCCGAGAGCTTCGATGATTTCATCTCTATTTTTAAACTCCAAGAATCTTCTTTGTGAAAACACCAGGCTCTTCAACTTTTCCTCATAAGTACTCGAGGACAATACTCCTACACCTTTACCACCCAACGAGGTTTTGAAAGTTTCGAATCCATTCTTCTGGAACTGGTCAATGGCTTTAGTAAGATTTTCTGGTTCTATCGCGTCATTCAATAACGTAATTGCACAACCTCCACCTCCAGCACCAGTTAATTTTGTTGCTCCGATCTGGGTACTATCACTGATGATTTTAATTTGCTCCAAAGAAGGATGAGATACCCCCAATGCTACGAGCAATCCATGATTAATGTTGATCAAGTCTCTTAACTGGTCCTTTTCTTCTTTCCCGAAGAAAGGCTTCAACATGATCTGATAGGCATCATTGGAGATGCTCTCCATGGCCTCTAAAATTGATGATGATATTTTGGGGTAGTTGGTATTAACTCTGGATACTCCGGCCACCAATGCAGCAGTACTACGGGGAATTTTGGTGTTGGTGAGAAGTAAATTAAGAGGAGGGAAATTTTTCATGCTGGTTCGAACTGACGGTTGGCTAGGATCTTTTATTCTTTGAAACATCACCGCACCTCCATGAGTTGCAACCGCATTATCGATACCTGAAGGATTCCCGTGGAAACACATTTCTCCCATTAAAGACCATTTGTCGATGAAGGCAGCATCGAGGCTTTCCTTAGCAGGTGCTTTATCGTGTACTGCTAACGATGCCTCGGCGACATGGCCCCCGAGAAGCGACATGGCCGTAGCTAAACATACAGCAGTAGCCGCAGAAGACCCGAGACCAGCACCGATAGGAAGGGTAGATCTTATGCAAAAGTACATTGCTGGTGTCTCTTTCGAGCACAACTGACAGTATAAGTAGAGAAAACAGTGGCAGGCGACGTAGTGTAGGCTGGAAGACAAGTCTTCGAGGTTGGAGCGTAATTCTTCGATGATTTCTGGGACTAATTCCTCTGTTATTTGAGGTTTTCCGTCGACGTACTTGATGTGTTTGGTGATGGCATCCCATGGGATATCGGCGACGTTCCACGAGTGTTTTAATTCAATATCAGGGAACTCCAATGTAATTTGAGCAGTTTCGTTCTCTTTTACGAGCATGAATGCCCGTAAATCAAGAGCAGCAGCGATTGCTGGTTTTCCGTAAACCGCAGAATGCTCACCGTATATGATGACTTTGCCGGGGGAACTTACAAAGAAGGGAGCCACGGCCATGATTATTAACTGGTGAATGGATAGTGATGGTTTGATCAATGATGAAAAATGGTGTCGCGTATGTATACGAGAAAAAGTGAAAAAACGTGAAAAAGATGCGAAAACAGAAAAAGATGCGAAATTTTCGTATATAAAAGTGATAAAAACTGCAAGGAGATGAACCAGAGGAAGGGATTTTCCTATAGATAAATGTCTCTTCCTTTTCAAGTTCTTGTGAGAGTATAAATTTACTTATACAATTCTATTATACAATCTTATTAACCATAGAGACCATATCTCCATTCCTACTTTGCAGTTTGGTAATCCTTAAGTTCTCGTATCTCATCGAGAATACTGTTCACAAACTTCTCTGTAGAAGCATCTCCCTTCTCCAAGATTCTCTGTTCCTCGCTGGAGCTAGGAACGATTCTTGACGACAAAAACTTAGGATGCTTAAGCAAATTGTTGATGCAATCAATGAAATCATCTCTTTTTTCCTCTGAATCAAGTCCTGGAAGAATATACATGTCATTGCCAGAAGTAGTCTGAGGGCGGTTCACCATTAGATGATCAAGATGCTCTCCAACATTGTAGGCCCTTAACATTTGATACAAGAGCAACACCTGACTAGTTTCGGAGATCAAGGCCGAGCTTATCTGAATGGAAGAAGAATCCTTAGCCCAGCTCTCAACACAGTATTCAACCTGCTTACCAAACGCGTGCAATGCGAGGGCAAATTCAGTAATGACACTAGTGCCTAGTTTGGAGAGTAATATGACGAAAATTGGAAGTAGTCCGTTGGTCCAAATTCTATGGTACTGAGGTGATGTTGAGATGTTAATTCGGCCGTTTTTGATTGGAAGTGAAATGGAGCTTTGCACCAAAACTACCAATAACCCGGAGGAATAGAAGTTTTCTGCAATTATATCAATACTCAACAACTGCTGGATGAACATCAAACTCAACTGAGCAAATATGTTCTCTCCGTTGACCTCGATCAAATGAGAGAACGAGTAAAGATTCAATAAGGCTTTCAAAGTGCCATCATCAGACACGAGCGACGCCATTTCATAGTGTAAATTCGAAGAAAGCTTCAAGTTAACAAACACCTTCAAAATCGATAAAATCAATTGTAAGTCGTCTAACCGACTTGTAGAAGCAGTCGAAACATGCTTCTTGTTAGTGCGCGAGAGGTAGACATCATTCTGGAGGTCGATCAAAATATTTCTTGTTCTTTTGGTGATTATCAAACTGAACAATTGGCGGAACACGCTAAAGTACTCAACTATCAAAGTTATATCATCTTTGATCAAATTGAGTGCAATATAGATAATCCTCAATAATGAGCGGTAACATCCTTGTTCTTGAGGCAGGGCACTAAGGAAATCTAAACTTGGAGAAGTTAATAACTCGGATGATACTTTGATGATTTCAAACACTTGCTTAGGGTCTTTTTTCACTCCAGAGTTATAAATGGAGTATAAAAGATAGAAGGCCAATTCAATCCTTTCCTGGAAGGTTTGGCGAAACATTTCCGCAGGAATACCGTCGTCGACGTTGATTTTCAACAACTTAGCAACAAAGGTAAGGTGATTAGCTGTCAAAGTTGAAGGAGACTTTCGACAGAAGGCTGTCAACAATGCACCAAACGATTTGGCCGATGCAATTTGCGAGTTGGTATATTGGATGTTGATACTAGAAGCAATTAAATGCTCTCTGATTTGAGGCCATTGCTTTTTATCTTTGAACAATCGGTCCATCAAAGCAAAGTTATAGATTCCTCCTAGCCCAAATCTGTTTCTCTTCTGTAATGCCGTGGTGAACTGGCTTAAATTTAAGTTTGGGAAGGCTTCCTTGAAAGACTCGTGGACATGTAAATGTAATGATGGCTTGTAACCAGAAATAACAAACTTTTCTACCAAACCCCCAGTGAATTTTGGAGAAGTAACAAACTCAGCAATCTTTTTCTTACAATCGTCATTTTTAGTCGTGAAGAAAAACAAAGCAAGGATTTCTACAATTTTCGACACCAATTTGAGCTCATAGCATGTTTTAACGTAGTCATCGACTTTAGCTGGGGTCTTGATAGATGTGTCGATTCTAGAAATCAATTCAGCGACAAATTTGATATCATTTTCACTTTCTCTCGCTGTGGTCCATGAATCAAAAGCAAGCGCTATGGCGTCAACCAAATGTAGACTAACGTCATTAGGATAATATTTCATGCCACTAACATTCTTCTTCAACTTATTTAATAACGAGATTGGCTTTTTCTTTTGTTCTGTTTTACCAGTGAACTCTCCAAATACATCCTTCCCACTAATAAACAACACCGAAAGTCCTTCTTGGTTGCCGTCCATAACCGCACAGATGAAATCGTATAAGGAGATTTTCATTTTGTAGTCATCAAAGGGATTGTCCAAATCAGAGGCTAAGGAATGTAGTAAAATCTGAGCGTGGTCTCGGCCAAGATGTGATAATAACGATGGACAAGATTCTTTCGACCATTTACCGTTGGTTAATGAAGTAATTAAATCCAAAACATTCTTTCTTAAACCGTCAATGTGAGCATAAGTATCGACCAATTGTGGGAGTTTACCGAATAGGTGTTTTTCGAAAGTTGAAGGTTCCAAATCCAAACTCGATCGTATAGAGATGAGAAGTTCAGAAAAACCCAAACCACACCTAATCCAGTTTTGGTACCAGAATCCGGATATGTCACTCAATTCGTAAATATTGATATTGGCAGAAAGCGAGTTAATCATGGAGATGATTGGATACGAAGACCGGGAAAAATCTTCGTTTGTAGCTAAGAAACAATTGAGAATTTTTATTGAAGATTCAGCAAATACCTTAGTGGCTTTTTCTGATGGCTGGCAACCATCATCAATACCGTAAATGTTGACTAGTATTCCGGAAAAGACATCTAGAATTAAAACCCCAACCTCCAATTTCTGGTACACATTGTTAAAGGTACAATGAATGAAGTTTTCAAAAACTGATATAAGGTGATCTATAAACCCTGCCAACACAGTACTCTTAGATTTCTGAGGATAGTCATCCTCCAACACCAAACAGTTTTGAACAAGAGAATCCACCAATTTGATTAATGAAAGAGTGAACTTATACTCGCCTTTAACGGTTTCAATAGCTCCAAATATAATGGATGCAAAACCTTCTTTACCGTTGTTGGCGAGAATGGATGATTTTGACAAGTTTGGCCAGATTCGGTAAGATAAGAAGGACATGAGGTTACTTAACAAATCAATCAACGGTTCTAAGATATCCAGGTTACGACAGTGTAATGCTTGTTCGAGTAATCTCAAGATCACTTCGATGATGTCCGAGTCATCGGTGTATGCTGACATTGCTTCTAATACCAATTTCGCATCATCAGAAGAATTATCTTCCACAGTTTTATTCAAGAGAGATAAAATATCGATCGCAGCATCAACTTTGTCTTTATCGCTGTTATCGAAGAAAATTGAAACATTTTGCAAAATTCTTCCGAGGAAAGCCCATCCATTGTAATTGTATAAGAATGCCACCAAAACTTCGTCATTATCAGCAGCAGGCAATAATTGACCCTTTGTTGAGTATCCAAGAAGTAATGATAGCTTTTTATTAGCTTCGAAGGGAGGATACAAGTCAAGCATTTCCTTTAATTCGATCAAGTCGGTGTTTTCATCATCAATTTCATAAAGCTTGCTGAATTCTCTCTTGTTGAATGCTGACATATACGATTTTAATTCCTGGAACTCATGAAGAGCAAAGTTACCGTTGATGGATGCCAATCTTAGGAAAGGTGAGAGGGAAATGGGGAATTTTGCTCGTGACAAAATAATGGCATTGGTGCACGATTCATTATCAAAAAATTTCTGAATTATGCTGTTTGGTGCATTCCTCAAAATACTAGCAACAGTAGCAGAGATGCTTGGAGTTAATTCCACTAGAGGCATTAGTGCTATAATCAACGATGAAAGTACAGAAGCATAGATGTTGTCAAATTGTAACACATTATTGATAATCAACAAGCTTTCAAAAACCTGATCTGGTGAAACTGTGGTGTTCAAGAGGGCTAAACTTTCTTGGAGTTCTTCTCGAGGAAAAATGGAGAGAAAACTGCTTATGAGAGGAGGATTCCCTAAAGATTCTTCTTCAATGATGATATCTTTCTTTAATAAGATGAATGCCCAGCTATACGATATGATGCAGTTGGTATTATTGGAGCTGGTGATGGTTTTATTCAAAGACTTCAATATTTCGGCATCGTTCAAATAGGACAACTCATCGTAGATATCGAAGTTATGGTCCAAGTTCAAGAATATAAGAGAAATTATGGTGGTTAGTTTTTGAATTAAGGCGTAAGATTCAGTGTAGGAGATGCAAGGGCCCAAATCTAATATGAAACTTGTTGAGTGCATAAAATCGAACCATTTGAGAACCGTCTCCTTTTTAATAGTTTTGTTGGTGAATATCAATTCTACCAATACTTTCAACGATTCAATTAAGAAAAGAATACTCTCAGTATAAATTGATGCGTTCAATTCGTCAGAAGTGGAGGTGCTGAAGGTTTGGTTAATGAGGGAAGACGCAGTAGCACTTAAACTTTCAATCAACTTGTCGGTGTATGTTTCTGAAAGGAAAATATTTTTACCTAAGTTTTGAATCGTTGATGATACGGCTATGTTTAATTTGTTGTTGAGCAATTCCACCACGGTTTGAAGAATAGTTCTACGTTCCTTCAAGATTTTGCTAGTATACAAGGAGATTCTCTCATCTTCTAATGCCTTTTCGCGGTCATCGGGTAATTTGGATTTTAACTTCTCGTAGTTGGTGATATGTTTCTCTGGAACTCTGGTACACGTCTGGACAATCACTCGAAGACATTCTTTGGTATCGAAAGCCAATAATTTACTAATCTTCTCGGCGTCTTTAATGTTGTTAATGGTCACGTTAGGATAAAGGATATTTCTTAAAGATAAGTCTTTTCCAGTATAAGTTGAGATGTTTGAGGAGCTGAAGGGGGAAGGATTGAGGAATACTGAGCTATTAAGGAGGAGGAATTCGTCCAAAGCATCAAGTATGTATGGATCTTCACAGGATTTTAGGAGTGAAAGACTATTGCCGAATGTCCATAGCTGAGTTGGTTGAATGGGCTTTAAAGTGGTGACCACCGCATTCTCTTTGTTCTTAGGGTCCACGAGAAGGGACGTACCAGGCATATTGGCCAACGAATGGGATGGATAAAGGGTTGATCTGGAGGGAAAGTTGAGTTTTTCATCGTGTTATGGTTTTTCGCTGACATAAGCGGAGGTACAAATTTTGAGTGCCCAATTAGGCATTGAGTGCGATGAGCCCCAACATAGGTAGAAGGGCAGGCTCAGTTCTGTAAAAGCGAATCTAATATGGGAATAAGACTTTAGAGAGTTTAAGGATGATATAATGTAACTGCTTGTGGAGACGATATTTAGTGAACATTTGGAGGGGAGAGTACGTATGAGAGTAAAGCTTCAAGGCTTAAATCTAAACTGGAGTGAATGCAGATAGAAGTTTACAGTTAAGTTGCTTATAGAATTACTGTTCTGAATAGCTTTAGGATGGACTACAATAATATGAGCTGCTAGTACACTGAACGGCATGGTGAAATGTTTGTGGGGTATTGAGGAGGACTGTGGACAATGCTTATTTTTCATTTTAGCCTAAATGAAACTCCTACTGTAAAGTCCTGGTATGCTTTTCGATAGTAATTAACTTCAGTTAGAACGTTGAGTTTGTTGGTATGAGTCTTTTACTAGGATCGCAGTTTACATTTTTAGCTGCAAAATGAGATTCACAAATCCGAAAAATGGTTGCTTGAGGGCTTGTCAGAGCGAAGATTAGTATCACAGGCTGAGAGTGATTACAAGGAGTCCCTCCCACTACTTACTTAGCAGAGACAAACTTACTTAGCAGAGACAAACTTCCTATATAGGATTCAACCTACAATCAGTCAATCAGGTGTATAAATTGTGTCTAGTATAGGATCTAGTATAAATAGGATCTAATATAGATATGATCCTAAGATATAAATATCTAGTATAAATAGGATCTACTAAAGGATCTTGGATAGGATCTTGGATAGGATCTTGGATAGGATCTTGTTTAGGATTTAATATATGACCTGATACAAATCTCTAGAACAAGTTCGATCTTGTACAAAATCTAGTAACTCTAGTATAGGATCTAGTGTGGATAGGATCTCGAATAAAATCGAAAGTGAATAAAATCTAGTATAAATAGGATGTAATATAGATGCAGGGTTAGTCGGAGGAGCAGAAGTGCGGCTTATCAATGTCCTCAGGTATTGGGGCATCAGCCTTTGCTGGGTTGGATAAGAGTGCTGGGGTATTGAATTGGTCGATGTGACCAGGCAGAGAATGCTGTGAAACATTAGCTGTGAGTGGTAGTTTGCCATTATCACTAACTTCATGGCTTATAAGTTTCTTCCAAGCCTGGGCACATTCTTGTATGATTTCAATGGTTTCCTGTTGGTTCTTGTACACGCCATTGAATGCAAACTTGTTGGCAGACTTACCGTCTGGTTTCTTATAGTCACGGAACCACTGTCTGGTCGTTTCCAATAATCCTGGACACTTCACAAAGACGTCATGGATGTCGAAAAGTTCGTTATTGAGCGGATCGTTGACATTTACCACAATCACTTTCCAGTCCAATTCTCCGTCGTCAATTAATGCTATAGACCCAAGAATTTTCACCCGCTTGACATCACCCGTCTTCAACACTGCCGACCCGATTTCACACACGTCCAACGGGTCATTGTCACCACAGAGGTCGAGCTCTTCGTTTTTGGTGGTAGGATCTTCCCAAGTCTGGGGGAATGCTCCGTAGTTGTGGATGTAGCCGTGGTGGGGGAAAAGATTACGAACAAATCTCACCTGGCCCTTCTTAGTGTCTTGAACGATGGGGTTTCCGGGTAAGCTGGCACTGATCTCGAATTTTGCGTTGGACCATCGAGGGATCTCGACAATCATATTGGCGGTCTTGTTGTCCACGTCCAAGCCGAGAGGAACATCATGGAAGTAGGATATCACCTGGTTGTTGCTGACAGCGTAGTTCTTGAAGTCGCTGGTGTACTTGGTTCCTTGGTTAACGTTGCCGATGGTGCTGGCGTCTGGCGAGGTGCCGAGGCAACGGTTGGGCTGCGGATGGAGGTGCTTGTAGGTTATTCCAAGTCGGCTGACTGCCTGGTTACGAGAAGTGTTCATGATACCACGTACCAAGCTCTTCATTATCAAAAAAAAAAAGCGAGAAAAAGAAGAACGGTTGATGGTTTAATACCCGGGTCTGTCAATAGTGGAGACCTGATAGAACAGACATTTTTCGGCATGCATGTGTGAGAAAGATCCCGAGGAAGCGCACCGGAACGTCAAATGCAGACAATTCTGCGAAGGAGCGACAGAGGAGTCTGGGGACTCACTAGAAAGCAGCCGGGAACACGGTCGCGATAATGGGGAGGTACGGAACAGCGGGTAATGGCTGCCTGTGTATCGGAGTATCTACAAAATCGATAAGAAGCAAAGATAAGAAAACAAAAATGTGTATTATGGAAGTCTGGTATTCACCAAGTGAGTGTCTGAAATGTGACACCAAATGTGTGTCTGACGTGACACCAAGTGAGTGTCAGATTATGTGTATCTGGTTTTTCTCCAAATGAGTGTCTGAAATTTTGACACCAAGTGTCTGATTTTATTATGTTTGACAGCTTGTATGCATGTCCAATGAAGATCATCTTACCCTTTCTAATATGGTGGCTTTCCGATGAAAATGATCTTCCCCTTTTCGTTGAAACTACCGTTTTCGTCGCTGATGTCAATGAACTTCTTGTTCTCCTCAATCTCAGTCTTGGATAAGCCCATAGGATCCCTTGGAATCCACAAAGTTGGGAGCTTGGCCGAAACCACTGGCTGGTCGTAAGCATGCTTGTCGTCCACCACTTCCGTCTCCACATTGTAAACCGCAGGCAATAGAGCCTTGGTGTGTCTGTAGTTCAAAAATACATCTGGTCTGATGAATCTGACAAGTGGGTTGGTTGATTCGGTAGTCTTGAAGTCTCGATCAGCTAATAACGGCACCAAAGCACCGCTACCATTGACGTTGGCATCCAAGTCTTCTTTGATCTTCTCTTCTTCTACCTTTTCGGACACTAAGTCATGTTGCAACTTGTCTAAGTCCTTCTTGTCGTCTGCTCCCTTTCTGTATTGACGTTTCAAATCCAACACTTTTTGTTTATATTCGGTGTTACCATCATAGGAAACAGTCTTAGAAACACCATCCAATGGCATCATACAATCAAGAGGAACCACTGTCAATAAATGGTCAAACGCTTGGTTCAAGTGGAGATGACAGAAAATCGTAACCACTAATCCAATCACTTGCAATACAATAGGTCCCCAACCTTTACCGACAGCGAAAAGTCCCAACAAACAAACTTGTCCCAAGTAGATCCCGGTGAAGGTTTGGAACAAGGCTCTAGGGTAATGGGCCCCTCTGGCGTCTGTACCTTCGACGAAAACGTAGGTTAAGTTATGACAGTAAGCAATGTAAACCAAGAAGAAAGCCACGGCAGCAAACCCAATGATCAAGGGCGAAATCATAGCATAGGCCAAAGTAATACAGGCCAAGTTAGTGAATACAGGGAAAGTAGTTCCCCAAGCCATGGTACCCAAACCAGAGAATCTGGCGTACTTCTTTCTTAAAGTTCCGTCCAAGATACCTCCTAAAATGTAGTAAAGGAATAAACCAACGATTTGAAAAAGAGAACCACCAGCAACTGATAACCCTTGTAAGATAAGGTAGGAAATATAGAAATTGGAGGATTTCGGTAAGTTTTCTGCCAACAACGACATCGCCAGTTCGGGTTTTTCCACGATTTTCGTCACTGTAGAAGTTGCAGACGAAGAAAGAGTGGTGACCAAGAAACCGTTGATGATAAGGAATCCAAAGTATGCATTTTGGGTGAATAATTCAACAGATTGTGCCGAAACACATCCGGCAACTTTAGCCATGGCTCTAATGAACATTGGTAAAAGGGCGAACAAGATAGCCAACATGATCGATGGCAATAATCCTGTGATTAAACCAAGTAAGAAATGGGGCAATTTATAGATCCATCTTAACCAGTGCAATTTGTTAGTCAAGGAGTTAAGATTGGAAATGACCCCCACAAAAGCCACGGGAACTGCCCAGAAGATAATCAATACGCAAATTGCAGCAATGGCAATGAATCTTCTGGTGATTCTTTCCCACCAGAACAAACGCAAATTCGACCAATCAATGTCACCTGGCTCAACACCAGTGTATACTGGACCCATTCTCATTGGGTTGTGGTGAGTGGTGGATTGGTATGCTAATTGGGCCATGTACTGGTTTTCGAATTCTACAAAAATCGAGTTTTTAGGTTTGGCAAGACGGAATTTTTTCTGTAATGATCTGACTTCTTTATCGATTTTAGGAATTTCTTCGCGTAAGTAAGTGATGGTATCGGTTTTCTTGGAGAAGAAGCCTCCAACTTTATGTCTAGGACGTTTGTTTTCTGGAACGTACGAATTGATATCATTGGGGTTTTCAATAGTGATATTCTTCTTATCGGCCTTTAATTTGGCCTGGACTGCTTTTTTCAACAACTTGTTTTCGGCAGCTTCCAATTTAATTGCCATTTTTTCTCTTTTTCTCACCTTGGCATCTAATTTACGTAAAGTTCTTGCGACGTAGATACGTTTGACCCCATTGAAGATTTTGAAGAATTGTTTTTCATCTAAAAATGAATCAGGAACAGATTGGAAAAGAACGGTACGAGAAGACAATTTGTTGGCGTATTTTGGAGACGATAACACTGCGGCTCTGAACGAGTTGAAGAAGAACAATTCACGGTAGATGACAAAGATCAAAGTTCCGTAGAAAAACCACCCAACGAACACATGAGCATAGTATCTTTGCTTGTGCTTGACATTGGAGATGGACAATTGATCGAAACCTTGGCCCCCGTTCCCGTTAGCCGCGTTAACTGGCAATAACACCGCCCAACTGATCAACCCACACGTGAAGAAGGTAGCAATGATGAGGATATATCTTAAGAAGAAGTACCCGTCTAACCCAGCTTGTTGGATGATGAAGGAGTGGGGTTTGGTCAAAAGAATGTAAATCCAGCGGAAAGGATCTTTGGGTAATGGTTCAGGTTTCTTTTCGTCGTCAACCAAGTCAAAGGACGACTTGGGGGAATAGATACGTTTGAATTTGAGTCTGAGGATCAAAAAACAACTAACAAAGATCCCACAGAGTATCAAATTGGCCACTAAAGTAGTGATCACCGTGGAGGTGGAGACATTAGCGGAAGTAGCCATAGTACAATGCTGATAGCAAGAAAAAGAAGAAGAAGAAGAAGAAATAAAAGAAGTTTTTGTTTGTTTGTTGAATTAGCACGGAAAAAAAATTGATGATCCATGACAGATGTCACAAAAAACTGAAACGAAAACACTGTGAAATTAGTGTTATGAGACTGAAAAAGTGAGAAGAATCATAGGCGAAGGATCTCCCCTGCTTCTGGAATAGGCAGACAGGCCGGCATGTGGTACGCCGAGGGGTTAGGGTCCCTTTGGGAACGGACAGAAACGGCGGGCAGTTGACAGACGAGGTCCCACGGCGAAAACGTCACCAATGCTTCAGCCGTGAATGTTTGTATTAAGGTTTGTGATCGAGAAAATTTCACTTCAGCCATGCACAGGTCGTGCAGAGGCGACATGCAGGGGAAGAGGTGCACGGATGTGATATCTTGGTTCACGGGTTTGTGGGTACGGGTCTGGGATTAACGATAGCTAACGGAGTTGAATCGCAGAATGCCAAATCTCCATATGAGACCGTTAAAGGCGTCTTTTCCTGTCTACTCGAGGTCAATGGCTCCGTTGTTCATTCCGAGACTCATTGTGACCGACTGGGACGAGACAATCACCCAGCACGACACCATTGCATTGGTTGCCGAGGCTGGGTATCTAGCGAAACCCAAGTTCACTCCAAAGTTCCCCTACTTCTCCCAGGTTTACATGGATGCCTACGAAAAGTACAGTCGGGAGTTTGGCCTGCCCCGAACCGACCTAGAGACCGAGTTCCAGTTCCAAACGGGGTTGCGTGCGGTGGAACTGGCGTCCATTAACGAGATGGAACGGCTCCAGCTATTTAAAGATGTGCCAGTGGAATTGTTCCAGCAACAAGCACAGAAGGTGGTATTACGGCCCGGATTCCTCGATTTTTTGCACCGAGGCCTCACAAACGAAGTGCCGGTGGTGATTCTCAGCATCAATTGGTCGAAGATATTTATTGAAGCAGCGTTGGCCCATAATGGAGTCGACCCCAGCAAGGTGATGGTATTGGTGAACGACCTTGAGGTAGAGCTGGGGCAGACTACCGGCAGATTTGGGGCCATTACTGATCGGTTTGTGACTGGTGTTGGAGTACGGACGGGGCCCGATAAGCTAGCGGTGGTCCGTCGGTTGGCGGACAAATATGGCAGAGACATAATGTACGTTGGCGACAGTTCGACTGACTTGTTATCGCTCTTGGAGGTGCCGTTTGGTGTGGTGATGGAAGGCGGGTCGGTGGTGAGTGCTTTGGATCGGCTTATGGTTCCGTACACCGACCTTGCTGGCGCTACAATGGTGGACTCCAAAACTTTGTATGTAGGTAACTGGGCAGAGTTGAGCCGCAAAATATGGGGTGACAAGTAGTAGGAAAATATCTGGGTAGGCTTTCAGCGTGGTGCTGAAGAAATTTTGGTAATGGTTTGATCGTGAAAACTTGAGTTTTTGGCTTGATCGTTAAAAACTTCAAAAACCTCGGGTAATTGGCTTAAGGCAGTCTGCCAATGTAAATCAGGGAATATCCCATATTAGGAAACAAGCCTAAAGGAACATAAAAATAAGTTTTTCGTCAGTTTCCGTCGGTTTTAATCAAGAAGATGAATTGGAGTATGAATTGGAGTTTACGTTAGATTATACAGCTGTATATTCTATAGTATAGTAATTACATAAATACAAAAATATATCCATCGAACTGTCGTCTAAGAGGTGAATGAACAAAGGTGAAATTTACCGATATAACCAAAGCTGAATATAATTAACCTCTTTAAACTATGTTCTGGGAATTTGCCGATTGGCTGCAAAATATTGAATTCCCACACATCTGAATCGACTCCCATGTTAGCTAATTGAGCCAATACAAACTAGAACTCGATACAATCCGGGCTCTTGTAAGAGTTAAATGAGCACTCACATTGTTAAACAGGATTTTTCAACTCAGATGGTTTGAAACTGAACAAAAGATTATAATTCATTTTCATATCTTTCTTGGTGTCTACCCACTTCCTCCGTGCTTTCTTCATTAGTTCCACCTAAACAGTGATTTTACCTTGATCTACAACTCTCAGGTTTCTATTTCGAAACAATTTATTTCTCTACTATTATTATCTTTTTTTTTTATTTTGCACGTACGTAGTCCAGAAGCTAAGATGTATTGATAATGTAACGTTACGACATAGGAATGTATGTAGAAGTAACCAAAAGCATGCAAATAAATGAACTCTAACCAGATCATCTTCTCCAGTTATTAACAGGAGCAGCAGCATATGGCAAATGAGCCACCAGGCCGCCTTGCACCGGGAAATACTGTCCGTAGGCGTAGCCTGGTGGAGGAGGTCTTGGAGGTCCAAGAGGGTATTGGCTTCCATTCTGCATCATTTGCGGATGATTCAATGGTGATCTCTGCGGGTGAATTGGGGGCTGTTGCTGCTGATGGCCCGGTGGTGGTGGTAACATAGGTCCCGGTGGTGGTGGTGGTGGTGGCTGTTGTTGGTATGGAGAATGTTGCTGTGGTGGTGGGCCCTGCTGATAGAGATATTGTGGTTGCTGATGGATTGGAATAGGATGTTGATGGTTGGGGGACCATGCTTGATGGTTAGATGGCGGTGGTAAGTGAGCCAATTGTCTAGGAGATTTTGTCTCTTGTTTATAAGGCTGAGGTAATGGATAGAGGTGTTGCTGAGGAGTTGTCCGTTGGCCATTTGGAAATTGTTGCTGTATCGTTTGTGGGGTATGTATGGAAGGATTAGGGCTTTGATGAGATGGTACTGGAGTTGCCTGTTGACTTGAATATTGCTGTTGTTGTTGTGGCTGCTGTTGCGATGATGAAGCAGGAGCTGCACCATTGGAGGAAGTTGTAGCTGCAGTAGAAGAGGTTGCTTCTGGGGCTGCTTGTGGTGGTTGTTGTTGGGGTCCTTGAACAAATGAAATCCGCTCGGATGGCAATAAAGCTACTAAGTCTCTCAATAAGAAACTAGGAACATCTGGAGGATCTCTAAGACTAGGGACTGGTGCTTCTTTTTTAGAACTAGCACTCAATTGTTGCGATCTTTCTTCAAAGAATTGAGCATTCTTAACATCTCCAATGGCCCTGAAACAAGCTGCTGATCTAGCACATGCATCGGATGCGTCCATTAATTGATCATCACATCTTTCATACACACAACTTAATCCATCCCAAGCTGTAGCCGTTCCTGGTGAGTTCTCGTCAATTTGTAATCTCAATGCTTGCGAGTAAGCGGCCAATGCATCGGGCAATTGTTTCAATTCCAAATATAATTTACCTACAGCCAACCAAGTGATTGGAGAGTTGGAAGCTCTTCTTAATGCAACCTGATAAGAATCATAAGCTGCCCGAGGAGAATTCAATAATGAATATGCTTTACCTAAAAGATACCATGGTAAGAAGTCCCCTTCATTACTTGGTTCAGATGCTTTACCTTCTTCCGGTTGTTGTTCTTGCTCGATGATCTTGTTTAGTATTGTAATGGCGTACTCAGCGTTCTTCTCGTCATTATCAATTAATAATAAGTAAGCGTGGGTCATGAGAATTCTTGGTGAGCTTCCTACTGCTTTTTCTGCCCCTTCACAAGCTTGTAAAGCTCCAGCTATGTCATTGGCACGCTCTTTTGCAGTAGCCAAAGCACACCATAAAGCAATATGCTCATCTATTCTCGATAATCTTGGAGGAGGTAATGATAATGTTGCGGTTAATTCAGCGATGGATAATTCAATGTTACCATCAGCAGCAGCAATGGCAGCCAACTCGGCATGTGCAGCTCTGGCAGTTTCAATATCATCTTTAGTGAATGAGTTGAGTGATTCTGGTAAAATGGACAAACACCTTGTTAAAGCACCAGCGGCGTGATTTCTTGCACCAGCTCTAATTAAGGCTTGGGCACTTAATAACCATAAGGAAGAGTCCGAAGGACATAATTGGATGGCAGTTTGAATCGATTGATGTGCTTGATCGTTGAGGCCAATTAACAAGTAACATTCCGCCAATTCTTTGAAAATTCTTGGACTTTTCGATAAATTAGGATGAATATCTAATGCTTTATTTAAACGCTCGATGGAGTTTTGTGATCCAACGGTTTCGTTCAAATTGATATCATTATATCTTGATGAATAACTTAAACCACATAAAGCATCCAAATTCGAAGGATCATGGTTAAATGCATTTTCAAATGATTTGATAGCAGGTACAATTAGTCCTAAGGTATTAGCACAAGTTCCAAGAGTGATCCAGGTATCAGTAACGGTTGATTCATAATCGTTGGCTGAAGAATCTTGAACATGCTGGCGCTTTTTGACCTTTGGAGAATATGACGATGTTCTCTTAACCATAATGGAAACAGTTGGTGGGGCGGTTGGGAGGGGGAGTTTTAGTTCAGAACGTAGATGAAATACTAACCACAGAATGAGAACTTTTTGTGGGTGGTGGGAAAAAGTGGGCGGCGGTTATTAGATGCCGCAGGAGTTGATGTGGAGGTATAGTCCTACGATGCAAAGACTTTGGATAAGAAAAGGGAAGTGGTAGGCAGAAAAAAAAAGTGATAGATAGTTGAAGGAGAAGAAAAAAAAAACGGCAAATATTTCAAGTATGAATTTCTGGTGAAGCAGGAGATTTGTTACAGCCAAACGTAATATTTTTAAAATAAAAGGTATTTAAAGAACCAAAATGTTAGAAAAGAAAAAAAGAATCATTAAAAAATAATTTCATCAACAAATTTTAAAGTTTGAATTATAACAATAAGGGCAAAAAAATAAAATAGTAGAAAAATATACAAGATAGCTGCATAACATATGCATGAAGGTAAAAAAATATGTTTTAAACAAACAAAAACCCAGTATAGAACAAAGACAAGATGCGACAAAAAATATGGAAAGAAGAAGCACTGGCATTAATTTGAAATGCATCAGAGGTGCGTATTTTGCGACAGTGCATGCATGGACGTCTGCCACTAACTAATTGTTGTCGTTTTCACTTGACCAATCTTGCTGACCTGGCGATAGGAGTTCGTAATATAACCGAATGTGATCCCACCAATTTCAACTTGAATCGATTTTCAAGGTGCCTAAGACTTGTATTATAGTTATGTAGTATGCATCCCATGGAATGCCAAGTGGGAACAATAATCCACACTCACCAAAGAATAGCCATTTCCCCCGTCCTCCATTTAATTCCTAAACTACTTTAAGCTTTGCCAGTTCTCAACTTTTATTTTTTTTTCGGCGGGATTTATTTTTTTTTTTTTTTTTCATCAACATTTTTTACTTGCTGATTAGGAACAAGGGACAGGTAAAATCAAACATAATGTTATATAAATAAAACAACTTGGAACAAAGCCCAAAAAGAAGTCAAAACAAAATTGCTATAGAAAATAGAGTTGATGATCTGCCAACGGAACAGTTTGAGTGCCAACTACGCTCTTGAGTACATGTTTCAACGCTGGGATGATTGAAGATAGCATCTAGAGCCTCTCCACGTATCAATTGCCACATGTGTGTTCTTAGGAACATGAGGGTTATCAACGAGTGAGGAAAGAAAGGGTGTGTCTCGGTAAATATAACAGTACCCTGTTGGAAAAGCAATTTCCAGTGCGTCGCATGATCAGAAAAAGTACTTACAGATGTGACTGACGTGGAACAATCAAAGCTATGATAGAAACGCCAGAAAATGATCTTGGCTATAACTACCAAAAGTATTTTTTTGATCTGTTAACAACAGGGCAACGTACCCTCAAGTTCCTGTCCGTATGTAAGTAACTAGTAGCGGGGAGCACTTGGAATTCGTTGAACTAAAACATTCACAGAAGACGCTGAGAGAACACAACCCGCGCATAGGTCTGCATCCTATTGTCTTCTATTTTGGTGCATAGACGGTGGTGTTCCCTACAAATTAGATTTGTGTAGTAAATGTGTACATATGCGTATGCAGGCCCAACTGCTGCACAATACGCTTGGCTTGCGACCTTCTTGGGGTTGAAATCTGTCTGCAACCTAGACATTAACCCCAGTGCATGACAGCCTGCATGAACAAACCGTACCCTTTGTGCGGCATAGAAAAAAAATACTCGACACCGATTCTTCCATCGAGGTGATCTGGAGGATAGCGTTCCTTTTTCTCTGGGTATAAAGGGAAAAAAAGAGGAGGGGATGGAAATAAAATAATCAGCCGCCACAGTAGGACTAGTTAGTAGTTGGTGACATAAATTAGCCAGCAGCGGTAGAGTTCCACAAGATAGATGAAACCTGCTTATGCACAAACATTTATTTTTTCTCTAAAGTTCCCGAACAAATAACACATCACGCTCAATGCGAGATTCTGTATTTTTTCTCCTAACTTTTTAGGTATAGACATGTGAGAAAGAAGAAAAAGACTTAACAGCGACCTAGAAAGGGAAAGCTTTTTTTTAGCTTCAGCAAGATATAAACCGTCGTAACTGAGCTTAGGCTTTTCAAAAAAGAGGCTGTTAACAGTGTCTTGGAAAGACAAGCTTTTTAATTTGGATTTAGAATTCTATACAAGCGCATTGGATTTAGAATTCTATACAAGCGCATTGGATTTAGAATTTTATACAAGCGCATTTGATATTAACATGTTGCGTTCTCTTTAACTTGCTACTCAAATATAATACTTTTGGGTCGCCTATTCAACTAAAAAGTTTGTAGCCGTTGTAAATTTACATTTGTGAGTTATAGCAAAGTTGTCTTCCCTTTGTCAAATTTATTTTTGTTTGTCTTCTTATTGTTCTCTAACATTAATCACTAGCCGCGATAAAAGTTTCATCAGCACCTCAGCTATTCATTAGTCTGTCGGTGGGGGCAGCTTTTGTGATGCACACCTACGTTTTCGTCTATCTGATGTTATTGGCAACGCAATAATAGGGCCACTTGGAATTTCACCAAGGGTAGATTTTTCTCATATTAAATCATCTTCATGCTCGTTCTCATTTCGTGGATAAACAGGGGTTGAGAAAAATAATATTCAAGCTTGTGTTATTCCTTCACTGGTATTTTCTTGCAATCAGCAGTACAGGCTTAAAAAATAAGCTTTTATTACTTCCATGAATCTAAGTAAATAGAATAAGTGGCAATATTTCCGGTTATTTTTATGCATGAAATGAAATTACGTCACACTCGAACTCTGACTTGCTTCTGCCAATCTGCTTAGGAATTCTCTTAAAATTCCCTAAGTTTTTTTCTTTCTCTTATTTTTTTCGGAACTGTGTACAGCTTTCTTCTCATTTTTTGTTATTTTCTTGTTATTTTTTTTTGGGTGCACGAACTCAAATATTATTGTTAGACCAATTAAACTTCGAAGCCCAACAGTAGGATTATCTTATGGATGTTACAACACAAACCTAATACTTTAGTTTTAAAATACAAATGTTGTAATTGGTGATGCTTTTCAGCTACTCTAGTTCAATCTCATAAGTGCATGGAACCTTCGGATAAAGCTCGATTCTTACCTTGCAGTAACAATTAAAGTTAGCAGAGCGTTTCTTGTTTTAAGAATTTTAGATCGGATTCACGAATGTTTGCACTGTGGTACTCCTGGAATTTTGTCTAAAAACTGTTATGTTGCCAGTGCGCTTCTTTGTCTATTTTTTTTTTCCTCCGTAATAGACTTCCAAAGTCTATATAGTGTGTGTATAGTATTTCACTGATGAACAAGTTTAAGCACTACCAGCTAGGCTGAGAATGACCACGGGCAGATTCCACCGAGCACTGAGCACAAAGTTTTGGTAAGGCAGACATTCAACCCCGCAGTAAAAATAAGACACTGATGAAAATATGAAAAATCCTCGATACATTGCATTGCATGTGCCTGCATTAAGAGTCTAATAGCTGTGATCACATATGTACCACTAAGTCATAGAATCAACAATCCTCCCCTGTTTGGATCATATTTTCTGTGTCTTACCTGAAGTAGGCTCATCCGGTGATCGATGAATGTTCAGTTGGCTGAACCAGGGGATGGGCTGGAAGCTACTGAATGCGATCCTCTGTTTCTCATACCGTCAGTTAGCATTAGATTTGGTTACGTAGAGTAGCGAAGAAGCACTTCAAGGCGCAATAAACTCAATGCATAAAGGGATTGACGATTCCAAGTATTCGGAAATGTTAATTCACCGCTTCCTCACGAGGTTCGTTAAGCTCCTACACTCCAAAGTTTAAACATCACTAGTGTAATGTCTGCGGAATTCAACGCACTGGGTATTCGCAAACCCCTTAGGCTATGACCTGATGAAAAAGCACTGCCAAATACCATATTAGTCTGGGGAAGGGAGACAGGAAGTATGGCAACCTCGTTGACTACAAGTAAATATCCCCCTTGTATAGAGTCTATCTGGTCAAATTAATTTAGAAAAGATGTCTTGTTATAAAATTGGGAAACTGAAGAATGCCGTTTACCGAAACCCAATTGTATGGCTTGATTCTCTTTTTTTCTTTTTCAACTGCTTTGTTTCCCGTCTTTCTATGCGGAATAAGAAACTATTTGCATCTGCATTATGTTAGCTTATATGCGTTGTTTTGCCACTATCTATGCGTCCTTGCATAAAAGTTTGCAATTATTCTTAGCCGATACAACTTATTTTTTACATCTTGAATTATTTTTAAATATAGACCTTTCCCTCCGTTTGTTTATTTAATTCCTCTACATTAATACATCAATATTTTTTTCCCTATATTTTTGTCTAGAGATGCTTTTTACCTCTAAGTCTCCAGAAAGTCAAATTTCATATTTGAATAACATTCCTGTTTCATTCCCATGTACCAGAACTTTGAAAATTTTCGACATAAAGTCTACCAGTTTTTGAGAGTTCTACTCTACTATTTCGGACATGGACTAAAATAGTCTTACTGAAGGAAAGACTGAACAGTTCTTTAAAGAAAAAAAAGCCTTCAATAAGCTCGAGGGGCTAGTTCTGTAGAGTGTGTAATTAAGATGCAACGCTGAAGGGTTAGAGAATTTCAGTGGTAGTTAGTCGGAAATCTTTTTGGAGAATCATAAAAAATTTTTCCGAATGCGGTCCTTTGCATATTAACAAAGGCCCGATTTCCTAATTTAGTAAATTATTTTCCCAAATCCCAGATTTGATGCTTGAACAAGCCCATCTTTTCTTAGCAAAACGGCCGATTCTATTGTATAGCCCCAGATGGTTAGTATGTAGAGCTGTGACAGTATATGCGGCTTCGCAGTTTAGCCACTAATACCTATAAGATTCCCTCGTCAAATAATAATGCTTGATTATACTTCGCTGACAAAATAAGTTTGATTTGTCTCGTATTCGCGCATTAAAATTTCCCACTCCAAGTGAATAAGAAAAGAAAAATAAAAAACGCTCCTATTTCCGATATCAACCTCTCTTTTGTACCACCACTATATGCCCAGGTGTGTTGATACTGCAAAAAGAATGGGCTGAAGATGGCATTGTATTCTGAGAGTATCGGTGTACACTTCTGCTTCAGATTAGAATCAACAGTTGAAACGGAAAGGAGCAAATGACAAAAGTCAAAAAGAGAAAAAAGGTAGATTCGGAGCGCCTATTGTTAGTTTCGGTTGCTGAAACAGTTATTTTCTATTATATGCATTGTTTTATTCCTATGATTTTCTATTAGTGTCTTGCGGAGGATTTACAGAAAGGCACCTTCCTGCAAATACTTAAGCTCTGTGTGAAATTAATTTTCGAGAGTTTGTTACCGAACACATTCCTTGATAAACGGGTCATTTTCTCATCCCTTCAATTCTTTTTGACGTGGGAATGTTTTAGATTAGGTTGGCTGTTGTTTAGCAGGCTCAAAACCGCTGCCAAAACTAAATAGACGGTTCAAACCAATTTGACGTCATGGCAGTTTTTTGGACGCGCACGACCTCAAATATAATGAGATGCGATGGCTAAATCGTAAGTTCAATATAGTTGCACCAAAGATGTTCTCTGCAAGGACAGGTGTTATCTCGAGACGATTGATATCACGGTGTTTTACGCGAGTTCAGAGGTACAGTGACGTCCTCATACGAACGCCCGTACAAATACGACATCAGCATGGCTCTAGTGATGGTAGCAAATCACTATCACCGCTACTAATACATAGCTTGTTTCCTACCTGCTACTCGTGTGGGATCAAACTACAAGATGAAGATGCCTCTAAGGAAGGATACTACGTCGCACCCAAGGCGCAAACGTCGAATGAGACTCCAACAAGAAAGAAGAAAGAAGATGAGGTGTATGCTAAATATTTATCTGAGTTGAGTGATGAGGATAAGCACTTGCTAAACATAGAAGAGGGTAGTTCTGCTAGTTATAAGAATCAGCCAAAAAAAGCAAGTGCACCAACAAAATTCGAATGCTTGCGTTGTAGGAATGTTAAGTATCAATCCAAGTATAATGAAAAGGATCTTAAGGAAACATTTCCTGTGGAGTCGGTTGCGTCTATCATCAACGGAATCCCTCTTGATGGACAGTTAATTTATGTTTTGAATGCTCAGGATTTTCCCATGTCGTTGGATAATCAGGTCTTTAAGTATAGGCCGGCTCAGGAAATGAAGTTTTTGATTAACAAGACTGACTTGTTATTCCCCAACGTTAACATTGCAGGAAAGTATGGACTTACTTTTTTCAGGGACTATCTATGGAGAAAGTACAAAGTGCCACCTGAGAGTGTGGAAATCACTAGTGGTCTAAAAGACTGGAATGTAAGCAAGTTGACCAGTTTCTTTGGTAAAGAGAGTTACTTGATAGGATATGTGAATACAGGGAAGTCGACCATCATCCAGTCGATGTTATACGATCTGAATGTGAAAAAGTTGGAGCAGAGAAAGGGACACAAGCACAAAAGAGACATGGAGAAACTAGAGGACATCCGGATAAACAATGGCGAATTATTCGCTCCCAGACCGAAGCATCAAAAGCGACGCCAATTAGAAGAATACAAGGCCAGAAATGGACCCGGTTCTTCCCATATGCCAGGTTTCACTAGAGGATTAATTCCCTACGAAATCAGCGATAAAATCACCGTGTATGATGTTCCTGGATTCACCAAGTACCAGGGAGATGATCATGGTATTTTCCAGTTGGTGGACCCTGCCCAAATCAAAAATTTAACCAAGGGACGGAACACATATCAACGAGGAGCCTATGACTCGAAGTACTTTACTATTCGTAGTGGCCAAGCAATGACACTTGGAGGTTTATTTGTGCTCCAGGCGCCACGCATAGAGTCGAAGACGATGGTACAGGTGAGAAATTGCATTAACTTTGACACCCACGTATTTTCTAATATGGACAAATTTCGTGAAGTTTCAGCCAGCATTCAAGATAATGCGTCCATGGCGAAGAAATTTGTCATCAAGCTAGATTTAGTGGGCAAGATCAAGTACCAGAAGTATCTCATTCCTCCATTTCATGGAAGCATTGATTTAGTTATTCGCAATCTTGGGTATTTGAATTTGAAGGCCACCGGGTCGAAACAAAGCGATGAACCCCCGCTTGCTATATACCTTCCTGCCGAACTCGACGTGATTATTCGGCAACCCATCACCAGGTACATTCAAAAGACCTTTTCCGGGAGAGACAGTAAAGGAAATCCGCTCCGTAAGGAGAATTACGTTAGTAAGAGTACGTTGGCGCTTCAGAGATATACGGGTGCCCAGCCGTTCCACAGCCGATTGATCCCTTGCAGGTCAGATGAAACACAAGACGACCTACAAACCGCCCTCTCATACATTGAGAAAGCCAAGGGTAAGGTTTCAGACGACGATGTGAAGAATTGGATAGAATTGTAGAACAAAAAATCTTGTACATAATACACACATGTAAATAGAAAATTATGCATGTAAATGGATTATGCGTGTAGAAAATGCATCAAATTAACGCATTTTCATCGGGGTTTTGTGATAATACAACTCCTTCGTTTGACTCCTTTCTTCACTCATTACGAAACACAAAGGGCCAACAAAAAACCGCGTTTTTGGTTTAAACTTTGGTAGAGAATCGATCTATTTTGTATGATCGAGATCTAGTCGCACTAAACATGGTGGTTGGAGCTCTTAAACTGGTATATCACGTCAGTGCATCTGCTGTCTAGCATGTAGGACCAATGGCCAAAGTTGCTCTCTATCGATCGAACCTGAAATGACCTTTTGGGTGAAAAGCAAAAGTTGGTGGATTTCGCGATGCGATCGCCTAATTGGGCAAAACATAAATAAGATGGAAAAACTTCATGATGCAAGATTATTTTTCTGTTGATATTTTTATGCAGATGTGTGTCTGGAGAAAACCTTCATATGAGAAGTTTCCGTTGGGATCAACACCGTATATTAATTGCTCGAGTCCTGCTGTTTTTGTTTTTTCTTTTCCCTGACCATTGCTAACTGTCCACCCACCCCAGAGGAAATGTTAAGAAGTCAGAGTATATCTAATTTGTCAGATAGGAAGCCCAAGACTGGAGGGTTTCTACATTCTTTAAAGTCCAGAAAGTCCTTCTCTAAAGATTTGAAATCTCAGCTCCGTCCGTCTCTGTCCGACTCGAAGCCTCTTCGACCATTAACGTCAAGTGTCAGTTCTATGAACTTGCTTCACAAGAGAAAAGATGATGCCCCCAATTATAGTCAATCAGTGGCTCGGGAACGTAACGGAAGCCACGACAATAAAGAAAACTACTTACTTCCTTTAATGACGTTGAAATCCAAACCAACTGCCACTTCATCAGCACCTTCTTTTGACGAATCCAGGTCTTTGAAGTCCCGTTCAAGTGCTCCAAATTTGAAAGCTTCTCCAACCACTACTTCCAACAAGGTGAACCACCGAAACTCCACTTGTTACACTTATGGACATGCACCCAAAGCCAGTATTTCGTCGTCAATCGTGACTTCAAGTTCATCTTTGTTTAATATCATGTCCGATGAAGAAAACACCACCATCTCGTCTCCATTGACTCCTGTAGACGATATTATGGACGCAAAACAAGATTCCGTTTTAGACGATACAATTACTTTTGACTACGATGGACTTTCGGATGAAGACTTCATTTTTGACGATGATGCTGCAAGCACGCTACAAACCGACCACGCGACCAAAAAAATGCATCGTACCACGAATATTCTTAATATCAGTGAATTCATCAAATCCATTGATCATACTCAAGAGATCATTCCCATGAATAACAGAAAATCGTTGGAATTTGAACAAGATGAACGCAATCAAATTAAACAGACATTACAACAAAACTGTAAACATTCGTCGGTGGATTTACACTTGATCGAAAACGTCATGTTCATAGCCGTTGATCTTGTTCAAGAAAAGGTCGTAGATAATAGTAAGTCGAAAATCAATTCCATCAGTGATTGGCTTGATCAAGATTATAGCCAAGTATTGAAGAACGACCCATACTACGATGATGACTACTATTTAACTCTTTAAAAGGTATTGACCTCTTTATAGATATTCTGTTAATGACGCTATGATTCTTTTCTTCTTTGTATAATTATGATATGAAACCCGGATAATGAAATAGTAGCGTAAAGAACGTATTTGACAGGATTTTGTCAGTTTTTCACATTTTCACATTTTCTTGCAATAATTGGTGAATATACGAAAAAACAAAGCGGACTTCCATCCACAGCTATAAATTTCATAGAAATACGAAAAATGGCTTAAAAACAAAGAATTACAATGGATGGCATAACTAGTTTTATTACAATGACAGAGTTTATCTGACAATGGTGCACAACACTTCTTTACATGTCCTAGCACCTCCAAAGGTTCAAGCTAGTTAAATTCTATCTCTGAATCTACACTCTTATACCTATAAATCTACTATTCACTCATATCGTCTGGTTTGAACCAGTAGAAGCGGCAGCACGCTGGACATTATATGCCCACCCGTTGCCTAGTACACTCGAATCCATGCAATTGTCTCTATAGGTGTACAGGTTTTTTGTTACACTGAACATTATTACAAACTCCAACAGACCCATAACACCCTTAACAACAAGACAGCGTCTTATATGTTTCGAGTTGGACCATCACTCCGACCCATTGTCTTGTTTGGTGTACTGAAACATCTCATTTGACAACCGAAAAAATCTCACTCTCCACTACTCTCTTTTCACATCATCTCATTAGCAGCTCATGGCATTCGGCACGTCTTCGTTTGGCGGGAGTGGGTTTGGTACTCAGAAGTCCAACCCCTTCGGTGGTGCATCAGCTTTCGGTAATTCTGCCACCTCTAGTACCTCTGGCAGCTCTGCCTTTGGCAACAGTGGATTTGGCAACCTAGGGTTTAATAGTGGAGCAGGCAATGCCAGCAAGGCATCCTCTGGATTTGGTAGCAGTGGATTTGGGTCCGCTGGATTTGGATCTGCTGGATTTGGAAACGCTGCCTCGGGTAGTCAGGAGAATAAGTCAGCTTTTGGATCCAGTTCTTTTGGCTCATCAAACGCCGCTTCTAATAACACTTCATCAGGGTTGGGGGCAAAATCAAACCCGTTCGCTTCTTCCAATAATAACACGTCAGCATTCGGTGCATTCGGTGCCCAACAATCAACTAGTGCCTTTGGTGCACTTCCATCAAGTGCATTCGGCTCTCAGTCAACATCAAACGGCCCATTTGGGTCCCAATCAACTTCAAACAATGCATTTGGCTCGCAAACAACTTCAAACAGTGCATTCGGATCACAACCTACTTCCGACAGTGCATTCGGATCACAGCCTACTTCCAATAGCGCATTCGGCTCCCAGCCTGCTTCAAACAGCGCATTTGGCTCGCAATCAACAACCGATAACAATAGACCACTGCCTTTTGGTGCCTCAGCATTTGGATCTACATCCAATCAACAGTCTCCCTTCGGTGCTACAGCCTCTGCCACACCGTTTGGGTCAGGAACTTCGAACAATACCTCTGCATTTGGGGCTACATCCAAGCCTAACCCATTCGCTGCTACATCCAACGCATCTCCATTTGGCTCTACAAACACCACACTAAGCGCATCTACAAGCACAGCTATAGCACCAATCACTAACACGACCAACCCTTCGTTTGGCTCTAGCAAAGCCAGCCCATTTGGTGCTGCTTCCAGCGTTCCTACCAACACCGGCCCCGGAGCTAGTAAGCAGGAACAATTGAGCAGTGACATGGCAGACTATGATCCTGCAGTAGCACAGGCATTCGAATCTTCGCTGTTTCAACTTGGTAAAATCCCTGACATACCCCCTCCTGCTATATACTGCTAGCCTTATATATAGTTTATACTTACGAACTCACGGAATATTCTCTTAAAAACACAGATAGACTAATGATGAGTACTTCAATGCCCTCAGGCTCTCTAGTAGTGTCCCAATTACATATACATTGTTTGGACACCTAACGCCCCATTGCTAGTGTTAAGCTCCGGCTTTTCACTTATAGTGTGCGAAGCTCAAAAAATCTAAACTTATAACACTCTCCTCCGAACAGGGCGATGATTTGTATAGAATGTGGGTTTACCGAGATCGACTGCTTGTTCTCGAAGTTCAAGAGTAACTATATAAAGCTCACCATATGCCCCAAATGTGGAAAAGTCGTGGATAAGTATATTGAGTATGATAATGTCATTCTCTTCATAGATATATTATTGTTGAAGCCACAGGCCTACAGACATTTGGCATACAACGTTGCCGAAACTGATCTCTTGGCCGATCCTACGGTACATATAACCAATTCAGATGGTACTAAGTCCACTTTTGCTATGAAGTTTAACCGTCACAAGAAGCTTGCCAGGCTCATTACCATGATAGTGCTATTTGAAGTTTACATTGTATGGGCATACGAGGAAATTAAACCAGTTCATTCCCCTATTATCGATTTAGTGCTCCAGCAGAAAGTTCCTTTCCAGTATCTCTATTTCATTGGCCAGATTTTACTCGAGCGTTATATTTTCAGTTCCTTCATCATTTGTCTCTATGGCTTAACTGACAATTGGTTCAAAAACACCAATAAGAATCTTAATCGTGAGTATCAACGCACGTACTTCATCAATGTCCTACTGATAACAATATCCATCTCCAGTTGCATCAAAACCTTTCCCATTATCATGTTAATTTGGCCTTACGACAAAACGTCAATTTCGTCATCTCTTATCAATATCGTGGGTATACTAAACACTTCAGAGGCATTGAAGATCACGACAAATGTCCGTTTTTTCAAGGCTCTTGCAATTGTGGTGTTTTCAACTTTCATTCAAACTTTTGTCTCCAAATGTCTAATCAGAGATATTCTAGGGTACTATTACCCTTCATTGACAACCAAAGCTATAGTTCAATACGAACTCTCACGAATTTACGAATGGAAAACTGTATATGAAACGATCAAAAATTATTAGAATTATAGGTACATACTATTAAAAATTATTAGAATTATAGGTAAATACTATTAAAATTGATATCAAGGTCTAATATAATACAAACTAATACCATTCGTCAAAGGTAGGTGCCTTTTTCCGAACGGTTTGTCCGTCTGGGTTGATAATCAATATTTCGTTTTGATCAATACCAATCAACGGGCCGTCTAAACTATCAATTAAGTGAGGATACTCATAAGTTTGATTAACTTCTCTTCTTTCATCCAAAGTCTTCACTCTTCCTGGTGATACAGGAGTTGAAAACACATCTCCAACAATTTCTTCTTCATCGTCATGGTATGGAAGTTGATTGTTTTCTATTGATCTTAAAGCGATGAATATCGATAACGGAATATAATTCCTCTGGAAAGTCCACAATAAACCCAATGTGAATAGAGGCAAAGGTGCTAAAAAGGATGCACACAAATAAGCCCTTTCCAAGGCCAAAACCCCCACCATAGTGAGTTGGAATATCAACACACCAAGAATCACTCTTCTGAACACCAATGGCCATACTTTGCCTGTTGAATGAGGAGGATGAACGCACGCATAGAGGAGTTGATACTTTGACACAAAGTAACCAACGATGAAGTAGATCAAACCCGCCGTTAAAATTTTAGTGGACATGACTGAATAGGTGACAGTGATAATGAGGATTAATATTGGCTGAGGTAAGTGTAAACCAAAATTGAAGTCTGGGGGTTTATACAACTTCAAGTAATCTCGAGGGGTTTTGCACCAGAATAAATTGCCAAAGGGGAATCGGATTAGATTACCCAACAACAACAACTTGTACGGATAAATACCCAATCCCTGAAGAATTATCAAATCCACATAAAACAAGCTCAATCCTTTCAAAGACGCTGCTAGCTTATAAGCAATTTTGGTAGTGTCACTAAGAGAAGCAGTCCCAAATAAGGTGAACACTAAGAATAAATTGACGAAAATGTAAAAGAAGTTTTTTGACACCGACGACAACTCTTCATCCGAATGAGAAGTGAAGCCTTGTTTCTTCGAGATCCATATGTAGAAATAAGGCATTACGATGTTCAAAATCGTGAAAATATATGGAGGAAGTAAACCAGTGACGAAGTTCTCTGCGATCGGGTTTGCTTTAAGAAAATCACCAAATTTGGGAGATATTTTCGAAATCGTCTTGACATTCAAGAAATTCGACAAGTATCGAACAGGATAAATTAATAATACACTCAAGAGCCCAATTGAAATTGTAACTATCACAATTCTTGTATTTCTTTCTCTTCGGGTCAAGCACAAGTTCTCCCAAATGATGTCATGAGGAGATGGAGCAAGGGTTGTGATTAAGTGATTGACTTTGGGATCCAAAACTGCCTGGGCGATCATTTGTGCTTGAGCCACTGACTTCATGGTGACGAATGCGGTAGAACTCGGAGGATATTCCCGTTGTCTTGCTTTAATTATTTCAGCATCTATGAGTTCAAGTTTTTCCGTACAGTAAGTTATGGCATCAGTTTTAGCCCCGAATAATCCTCGTAATCCTTTCTTCATTTTGGGTCTTTTGTATAGTTCATCGTTTAATAGGGGCAACTGGCCAGCAGAATCAGAAATGTCATGTTCCATGTGTTCGGTGATATGATCTAACAACAGGGAGCTGTTAGTGGCAGTTCTTTGGAGGGTGGTGGTAGATGACTCAGGACTGCTCGGGGTGCGAATAGGATTATCATGATAACTTGATGAACGAGAATGACTTCTCGGAGCCGAATTTCGATTCATATTTATCAGATCACGAACGTTAGGGTGCAAGGTTGAATTTAGCATATCATTTTTGCTGACAATGCCATTAAAGTTGAAATACTCCACCCAATAAACCTCGACTCTTCTCAAGATCTTCTTTCGTAGTTTGAATAGCAGATTGAGATTATTCCATTCTTTCACGATGACGACCGAATCAACCTCCCCGATCCCCAAGCTGTTGATATGCCTTTTCAAGTCTTCTTCATCTCGGAGCATGGGCGGGATCCCCAGGATTTTGATTGTACGATCCGTGATGGAATTCTGCTTGCCTAAGTAACTTTGTCTCATATTAATAATTTTCATTGACTGTTTGAACAAACAGTAGGTTATGACAAAGGTGAAAACGTAGGTGAACACCGTATACATCCAAAGAAACTTCTCGTAACTTTTCTTATGATTTTTGTTAATAGTGATTGGCAGGAGTAATAACGTACTGTCTGCTATGGAAGAGCCATTGATATGATCATAGTCAGGTAAGTCCACTTGCCCGGTGAATTTGTATCGGATGGGAGATATAACGGCGATGGCGAATATCACACATATGGTGAGGGCTTTAATACACATTTTGAAGAATCCCAAGAACACCACAGCATCAAGTCCAGCATGTTCCAAGACTTGTTGTTCATTAACATTGAATAGCACGGGAATCCAGCCAAATAAGGATTTCGAGGGTAGTTTCGGGAGATTCTGTCTCGACTGACTGTGGACGTAGTTGTGGTTCAAGTGGTTGAAGTTTGCCACGTATATCTTGGGATATTTGATACGTAGAATTGAGAAGACGAGGAATGCCGATAGCCCCAATAGTAACGAGATGATTATTTGCACCCGTGCAATCCTCGAAGATGACCTATACGGTTGGTTGATAGGGTCGGTTTCCCCGCTGTCTCCGTAGCTTCCGATCATGGATACCACTATCTCGCCAGCTGAGACCATAGTTCGTGATGAAGAAAGGTTTATATAGTTTGCTGCAGATATTTTTAGGCGATAGCGCAACCTGCGCGTGACACCAAAATCTCATGCGACGTTTCCGAATTAGGCTGCGAGTTGCACCCACAGCCATCAACTAGACAACGTACGGAGGACGATGTAGCTATGGATGATTGCTGGATCAGACTATGATAATGGATCTTGAATCCACTCTAGGCACTATGATGTACCCATGTTAAACGATGGTGGACCTACGTCTGTTCTACGCTTTTGTTGCTTGTAGCTTGTATTTAGTTAAGAAGTGGACAAACAGATGCTATTAGATACTATTTGATGCATCGGTGTCCTTTTCAGAGGTATCAAACGCCTGCTCTTGGGGATTTAATCCCAGCAATGCCTTTTGACATTTCATGAGGTTGGTCTCGAACTCCTCTTTGTTGAGGAAAAGCTCGAGGAGACTGGATAGTTTTAAATTGACATTATTTTCTCCTAGATCGATTTTTTTCACGATTTTGTCAAATCGGGTGTTGTGCTCTTTCTTGAAAGCCTCGAAATCATGTCGAAGCTTGTTTAAGAGCTCCGATTGTCGATTTTGTAGTAGAATCAACTGACTTATAGCTGAGGGATTGTAGTTAAAAGAGGGCTGACCACCAAGCAGCTGGGTTCTCTCAGGGACATCTGATTTGATTTGCATGGGATATTGTTGACTGCTGAATGAGGATGTAGTCAGTTGAGCATGCGGTGAAATCATTGGCTGATCTAAACGTGAAGAAGTCCTGGAGCTACTTGGAGAAGTCGACTGATAGTTGTTTGTCGGCATAAACTGAGACATGGGGAACTTCTCTTGATTTGTTAAAATATTTTCATGAACATTAGGTTGTTGTGTAAAATGAAACGTGTTTTGGTCCTCGGTTGGTAATGACAACTCGGATGAGATTTGAGAATGCTGAAAGTTTGTGTTACTTTCACTTTGGGTATTATATTGTACTTGGGTATCATTTAGCTCACGACTACTGTTGGTACTATTATTAGTGAATTGATCTTCGTTGACTTCGCCAGTAGTGCTATTCTCATTGAAGTTTTGGTCGTTTAGTTCAGTGATGAGCGACATTTCATTGGTTTCAGTATCATTACTTGTGTCTAGAGGTTTGACTTTTCGTCTTTTCATACCATCTTTCAATTTTTTCCACTCGATAAACGTGTGAAGCCTATGAAGCAATTTTTCGTTTTCATTGAGGACTAAATTTATATCTTCATTGCTTACGAATGTTTGATTTTGCATTCGATTTTTGAAGTCCTTCATCAACGACTTGAACCGGTTGTTAATTGTTCTCGTTTGAAGGATGTTGGACTTATATTCTTCATTAAACTCGCGAAGAATTACTTCCCATGTTTTGCAAGTATTTCCTCTTGTGAATATTTCCGCTTGATTATTGGTGATTAACGATAGGAGGAAATTATCCGAATCGTAAGTCCATTGAAAATTGCTCCTTTTCGTCTTCAACGTGTCTGAATTACCCGATCCTGTTCTAATCAATTTTCGTGAGGGAATTGAAACTGAAGAAGAAGAGGAAGAAGAGTGAAGGAGAGAAGGTGGAGGAAACATGGCACTGTTAGCCTCAATTGAGTCATTCATAGAATCAGTATCTGATTTGGATAATGAAAGACTTGATTTGTTGGAGATGAGAGAACCGGCTCTGGAGTCTGATTTTGGGGCAGTTTCATTACGTTCATTAGGAGGTAGTTGTGGATCTTCTTTGGAATAAAAGTTATCTTTGGACTCAGAATGAACTGAATTATTCATATCATTGATGAGTGTAATTGAATTGGTATTGGTATTGGCAGTAGGTGAGGGAATTGAACTTAACAAGTTCTCCTGAAACATGGTTTTACCAGAACTGAAATTGAACCAAAAAAAAAAAAAAAAAAAAAAAAAAAAAAAAAAAAAAAAAAAAAAAAAAGAGAGTCAGATCAATAAAGAATTGATGCTGATAGTAATAGAGAAGATTAATATGTCATAAAGAATGTAAGGAATTGATTTTAGCAAGTTGGCAATCAATGAATGACTTAGTTAGGGTATGTGAATTGAGTTTTTATAACTTCTCCAATGCTAGCACCAAAAAAGAAGTTCACTATTGAAGATGAATTTAACACAAAATGCAAAGATGGGGAGAGGGGGCGGAAAAGGAGCAATGTGAGATTGAACTGTAACGCCAGGAGCAGATAGAAATTGTTTATCAAAATATACCCGTTATACAGTGATCCAATGATAAACCAAGTTAGTTTTTTTCTTTGACAAATGTAATGAAAAAAAAGTACGTTGAAAAATTCGACGGATACCAAATTTTAAAATTGAAAAAAAAAAAAAAAAAAAAAAAAATACAATGAAATTGAAAAATTCCGTATCAACGATAATAGGAGTTCAAAAAAGAAAAAGGGAGAATTGCTAAAACCGAACTAATATTAAATATCCGTCTATGATTCTCTAACCACAGATTATGTACAGTTAATTAATCACTATAACTTTTTGTGGCTTGTGATTTCTTTTTCAGTCTCAAGTATCAAAAATAATTGAAAAAGAATCTACAATTAAACCTTTTGTCTCGTTTAGGATTATTTTCGGAGTGATTTTTTTCCGTTTCCAGTTGATTAGTTTGACGAGCTGAGGTATGGATTTATGCACGATGATGCACGGTGCGTGGTGCACGGGCCGCTAATCTGCGAGTGGCACGGGTTTTGCAGCGCGTGATATTTTTTCTTTCATCTGCTGCAACATAAACAACTTCAACCAACGGCCATGAGCAGATCCTATTTGTATACGCGGCAGTTCATAGATCGCGAAGTGAAGGTTCTCAACGGACCATTGACGTTTGATGACACGATTCATGCGATCATTGCCAGGTATAATATGACCAAGCCCGAGGAGGAGAACGAAATTGATGAATTAAAGGTCAAGAACGTGATTTTCAGATGCAATATCCTTCTCAAGCGTCATAATCGTAATATTTTCCCATCCCAGATAATCAACCAAATCGTCCAGCAGATTTTAAAGAACGAACAGATCAAGTTGGTCAAAGTTAATGAGAATTTCGCAAATATCAATTCGATACTACAGCCAATATTGCTCCCCACAGACTTATCCGGAGATTACGCCAACCAATTAACCCTATTCAGCCAACTCATAAATGAACTTCCCGAGCTGAAATATTTGCTTACGGAAAAAAGTGACTCCTCTTCAGATAACTTGCTAGAGAAATATGAATCTATACGGCTAAAGTTGATCAAATTGAATGAAGAACTAATATATAAATACAACAAGCTACTTTACCTAAAGAAGTTAAAATTGAAATTGGTCAGTACGTTCAATATATCAGTGGATCCACGGCCTCGACAACCGGATGATATTTATGACAGTGATGAGGAAGAACAGCAAAATCAAATAGAGGGCATACAGGCCAATTTAATAAGCTCACAGAATGAAACCAATATACTAAAGGAAATCAACAGATTTAAGGTGCTAGTGGAAAAGTTGTCCTATAAGTTGCAGAGTGGCACCAACAAACAAGAGCTTCATGAGGTGGTGAGACAGTTAAAGAAAGCATCGTAAGAGATAAAGAGAGAGCTAAACAAGCAACACAGCTAAATAAAACATCGTAAGAGCTAGAGAAAGGACAGCACAGCTATGCAGCCATGCAAAGTAGACCGGATTCAATAAAATAATAGAGGTTTACCTCGTGGCCTCTCGAAAATGACCTCATCTACTACATTCTTTAGAATCAATGCTATATGTTAAGAAATAAATAATTTACATAGTCAGACACATATATACACCAACATTATTTCTTAGAATTAGTTTAATCGAATAAACCGAAACCCATGTCATCATCAGATTCTTCTTTAGCTTCTTCTTCTTTTTCTTCAGCAGCTTCTTCGGCAGCAGCACCAGAGGAGGCGGCAGCAGCACCAGAGGAAGCAGCAGCACCACCAGATGGAACGGAAGCTAATTTGGTGTTACCTTCGGCAATCAATTCAGAAACAGATTTACCTTCTAATTCTTTCAATAAAGAAGAAATTCTGGATTCTTCAGCTTCAACACCAACGGTTTCCAATAAAGAGGAAACGTCAGAAGCGGATGGAGAAGTGTTACCACCTTGAACCAATAATAAGTAAGCAGCTAAGTATTTCATTGTTTACTGTATAGAATAATCAATTTAAGCTATAAAAATGGCAGACTATCCTTTGATATTAAAGAGTAAGAAAGAAGAAACTCTATAGAAAATTTTGATGAAAAATTCCATTACGACATCAAAAGAAAACATCCAAACATCCGAGCATTATTGTGCAGAAAAAAGCAGTCACTGAAGCACATGACCAAATGCGCATCACGTGCTGAGACCACAAAGTCTCTTTGGTGTATGTGCAGTATGGTAAACCTGAAAAATTCTCTAACAAATTCGCATTTTTTTTGTTAGGCAAGACAGGTTTGGTAGGTCGAAAATTTTGGTGAAAAAGATTTATTCATTTTTTTGATACTTACCTTCTGATTCCTTATAGTAATAACGATCAACATGGCTGAAACTAGTATGTACCAACGATCCAAGGGGATATTGAATAGATAGATACAGGCAATGAATATAAGGAATATACGTGGACACCAAGATAAGACAATCACAAGCATGGAAAGATGATGATTGAAAACTAAGAAGAAACGAATAATTGATGTTGACAACTGTAATTCAACGTGCTATGTTAAACTGTTTGAGCATCCCCTCCGACTGATATCCAAACCATGTACTAACAATTTTTTTAGCTGACAGAAAGAAGAGAACCTTCAAAACCTTCTCCTTCAAAGGTGTTGACTTAAAAGATTTATTAGAATTAGAAACCGAAGACTTCGCCAAATTATGTGGTGCTAGAGTCAGAAGAAGATTCTCCAGAGGTTTAGGATCCAAAGAAATGGGTTTCATCCAAAAATTAAGAGCTGCCAAATTAGCCACTGAACCAAATGAGAAGCCAGCTATTGTCAAAACTCACTTAAGAAACATGATTGTTGTTCCAGAAATGATTGGATCTGTTGTCGGTGTTTACAACGGTAAAGTTTTCAACACTGTTGAAATCAGACCAGAAATGGTTGGTCACTACTTAGGTGAATTCTCCATCTCTTATACTCCAGTTAGACACGGTAGAGCTGGTAACGCTTCTTCCAGATTCATCCCATTAAGATAAGTCTATCCCCTCATCATGGTATTATTATATAATTTATCATTTAATTGAAATTCGTATATAAATGCTGTTGTAATTGTATTGTGTATTGCAAATCGAGAAAAACTGTAGTGAACAGAGCGTCTGACTCGTCTCGCAATGAGGTATTTTTCAACTAATCGATTGCCGAATCATTATGGCATCGATGACATAATTCCTTATAATCTGGGTATAATCCCTCACTGCAGGGTATATAAACTCAGGCGATGAGCCTTTTTCGGGTATTTTTTAGCAATTTTTCAAAAATTTTACCCCGATCCTCAAACTTGTCATTAATGTTGAGTCAAGATGCTGTCAAAGATATAGCATATGGAGGAATCGCCGGTAGTTTGGCGAAAATCATCGAGTTCCCCTTTGATACTGTTAAGGTGAGACTACAATCAAATCCAAGTTATAGTAAAAAGAGTACCTGGGAAGTTATCCAGCTCACAAGACGAAATGAAGGGTTCATTGACGGCTTTTACCGAGGATTGAAGGCTCCTATGGTAGGTGCATGCTTAGAGAGTGCAGTTCTATTTGTTTCCTACAATGCATCAGTGTCGTTGATCTCTTCCACTGTTCAACCCCATGAAAAGTTAGTGAAGAAGAAAGGGAAAGTTGAAAACCCCCCACTTTGGGTCCAGAGTGTTAGTGGAGGTGTTGCTGGGATCATGGCTGCTTTTGTATTGTCACCAGTGGAATTAATAAAGTGTAAGTTACAGGTTGCCAATCTATCATCTAACCTGTCCTTCACCTATACCTCCATCATCAAGAGAATAGTGCAAACTGACGGACTAATTGGGCTATGGAGAGGTTTATCCAGTACCATCATGAGAGAATGTGGAGGTACGGCTGTGTGGTTCACTACATATGAAGTATCGTCGGAGTATTTATCGAAGGTGAACCCTGAATTCACTAAATCAAATTTGTTATTTAGTGGTGCTTTATCAGGGTTTTTTTTCAATCTCTTGATGTTCCCCATTGACACCATAAAGTCTAATATTCAGACCTATGACATGTTACATAAGTCGAAACCCAATGTTACTCCTCCATCTTTCTTGCAAACATTCAACCACCTCATGAGAATGGGGGGCATCCGCAGCTTGTATCATGGGTTGGGAATCACATTGATCCGGGCTATTCCTGCAAACGCCCTCATTTTCTACACCTACGAGGGTCTCAAAGAAAACTTTTAGAGTATAGAAACATCATTAGATTAGAATAAACTGAAAAAAGCATTAATAGACTGAAAAGGCGTTTTGTAAAGACTGAAAAGTGTAATTTTAGAATATGTCACTGGCGTAGTGAAGATCATCAACGTTCACCAAATCACATCCATATTGCCATAAGCTCTTGATATGGCCGTTTCTCACATAATTTGGCCAGTTAATGCCTCCCCATACTCTTGTTTTTAGTCCGTATTCGTGGGCATGATCAAAGATCTTGGTGACTCGTTCGCTGATGTCATTCAATTCACTTATATTACCGACCCTTTTAAGCTTATTCACATTATCTTTACCACCAACCAAGTCTGAAAATGATCCACTGGCAATTACACCTAATTCAGCATAATTTGCCAATTTCGACTTGTCAATTTCGTCATTGGCAAAATCTGCCAATGGAACGTCAACAAACACATATCTCTTCGTCTCCAGTTCGATCTCTTGCCAAGGAATATTACCCGTAATGGTAATTATAAGGGGTCCGGGAACAAACGTCTTTGTGGTTGTGTCAAAGTAAGCAAGGTAATCATTATCAATAAACCGTTTCAAATACTTCTTCAACTCAGTATACGTTTCCTTGGGAGAGGTTTTGAAATCGAGCCAGAAGTAAAGAGGAGTCTCAGGAGAGTTGTAGAATACTCCAAACTTTGAATTGAATTGTTCGATTAATGGGCCTTCTCTTTCCTCTCCATCATCAAAGGTAAGGTTTATATTGGAAGACTGGAGAAAATCGAATAACGGATTGAAATATAGATTATCAAGAGTTGAATGAGGTTCCAAGTATATCTGATTATGACCCACGTATATTTCATCATTCTTGAAGTGTCTGACTACTTTGTTTGCTTTGCATTCTTTGATTTCTTCACAAGTAGACTTTGTCACCGTTCTTTCGGCCGTATAACCATGGGGGAAATACCAGATATCACCCTCGACACTCTGAGCTCCAACACTCAATGCATCAATCAATGGGCGGGTACGCCAGTAGTCATTGTGGGAATGGATGGGTTTGATTTCCACATCTCTAGTTAATCTTTCCACCGTATAACTTGGGTTCACAGATGGAGCATCGTACGAAAACGGATTTGGAGCCTGTATTCTTTGGTTATGCTCCGAAAAGGGCCTGAAAACATTAATCATTTTGATTCTATCAAGTACAAAAGAAGTAGGGAGTTTATATTTCTTTTTAAGTGAGAAAATGTTTGCTGTCAATTGGGCTCGTGGGGAAAATTCGCACTTTGACGTCTTTGGTTGCTGCACATTTCGCCGAACTCTCGCCGAGCTGATGCAAGATGAAAAAATATGCTGTCAAATGCTGAGCTGGTGAATAGTTGCATGGATGAAGCTTTTGGCAATTGGTAGCCTGTATTGGCTCCGGTGTGGAGTTTGTAGCAAACACTATACATTGAGCGCACTTAGCTTCTCAAAGAAAGCTAATTGTTTCCTTTCTCTCGAAAACCGTCTGGAACAGCTTATAGTGCGGCGTGTGTAGCCAATAAGCTCCCTGAAAACATTCTCGGAAGAGTTTACCGTAGACGGAGTACCCCAATATTCACCATAGACGGAGTATATTGGGTGAATGGTCCTCATACTGCTGTCCTCCTTAACGTGGTTGTAATGTCTCTTGTGCTTTCCCTCTCTGAATGTGAAGCTGAAGAAACGTAGGTCTCACTCATACTTGTTGAACATGGCTACAATCTTCAAAGACAGTTACAAATCAATCAAAACTAAAACTGGTTTATATAAATACAAGCATTCTGTCCTTCGAATGCAACTTTTGGATAAATTTAAACTTTTCATTTCCTTGTGGAAATATAAAATTTGGACAACTCTTTGTTTCGTCATTCTTTCCTCTTTTGGTTTATTTTCTCGTCAAAATTACTTGATATTATTTAAGATCTCCTCAAGATAATGACTTCTCTTATTCATTCTACTGACAGTTTCAGTCAACAACTCATTATTGTTACCCATTTGTAGTTTGAACTGAATGAAATTCACAACTTTACTGAACCTGTTCAATAAATCTTCTAGCTCGAACAACCTTATATAATCTTGATCAAGATACGAATAATTTGGTATAATGACCGTCTTATTAACGGCAGAATCAGGGTTATCCCCAGGCTTGCACACAATTGTGATCTCCAAATCTTCGTCCTTCTTGGCTAATTTCACAAATTTAGTCAACACGATCAAGCTTGGAAGTACTGATATCAAACAACATGCCACTTCCAATGAAAATTTAGGAAACTTCGTCCATGTTTCTTTGCCTTTGGTCGCAAGACTTTTATCTTTCCACCATTGTTGTCTACTATTATGATAGTGGCTAGTATTACTGGTCTCTGTGACTCCAATTGTAATAGAATAGCTGTCGGTTCCGTTAGGTAATTTTCCTTCGCCAATCTCAATCAATCTGACAATGTCTAGGGCATTCTTGTAAAGTTCTAATAAGCTTTTCCATTCATTTTGTTGAAGGTTGTCAAGGTATTTGGGTAATTCCTCTAGGTTAATAATATCATTCATACTAATATCATTAAATAATTCGATCTTAGTATTGGTGGCTTGCTGTTTGGAGTTGGTGAAGTTATAAAGATATGGTTTGAATATCAAAATGTTTTTGAAAATGCAGCTGTTCTGAATAATTATTGCTAATTTGGCCACAAAATTAGATAATAGAGTAGCTGAATTGATGATCATTGTCCCACTCTCTTGCTCTTCATTTTTATTTATGAACAAGTTTCTTTCAATGTAGTAAAAGAATTCTTTAGTTATATCCAGATCAACCTTTGAAATATCGGCAGTCAAGTCATTTTTGGAGATATTGTTCAAGACATTTTCAAGCAATTTGACAGCATAAACAGCTGAGCCAGCATCATCAAACTTAACTTGTGATATATCACTTAAGTTTTTCCAGGTTATTCTATTTTCCAAGTTAGTAAGTAGCAAGTGATCCTCGTTGTTTAAAGGTAACATCAATTTATCATAATAGTTATCTATCTCGAAGTTTAACTTGAAATCTTGTTCATTATTCGTCATAGAAAGTTTATAGTAAGGGAAGCCTTGGTTAAACCTGAAAATCACCAAATGATGGGCCCAATAGTTCCAAATCATCCTTACCACTAACTCGCGCTCGTATGTCTGACGGCTATTCAACTTCAAGTTGTTCAGGAAAATCTCTAAGTACCGATTGTAGGAGATTATCTCGTATATCTTTATACTTGTTTCAATGAACTTCTTTTGATTGTACTTTAAATGGAAAGTCTTAGCAAATAATGAATAACATAACAACATACTAAAGTCGTTTAAATCATCCCAGTGTTTGTAAGCTTTGTCCATCCAATACTCTTCGTCAGGTCGAACATATTGCTGATTATCCAAGCATACGTTAGCAATGATAGCATGTAAAACTGGAGAATCATTTTTTAAAGAGATTCTGGACAAGAAGATCTCTCGTTTTGTCAAAATCTGGTGATTTATATGGCTATGAGTATAGTAGTAATCAAGGAGCTTATCCAAGATTTCCCACAGAGGTAAATCATATTGTTCGAGTTCAGTGTTTTCAAAAAAGGGTTTCTTTACCAATGCTTCAAGACCAGCTTCATCCCTATTACCAGAATATGGATGATCAGCTTTAGATCCTTCTTGACTAAGATAATCTCGATAAGGTCTACCTGAGGATGCGCCCGAAGATGCTGAAGATTCGCTGGAAGCATACCTTGGAGACAAGGTTTGGAATTTTTTGACTTCAGGCCCGTTCTTCATGGTGGAGTGAATATGTGGAAGGGGAGTGAGGTGAGTTGCGGAATCCACAGAAGGTGGTACAGGAGGGCGGCGGCTGAAAGACCCACTTAGTTTCGAGGAATCCGTCTGTGAGGAACTGGTCTTTGTTGCCGGAGAACTCTTCAAGCTCAATGGAGGTAGGATCGGTTTAATTGAGGATTTACTGTATCCGGTACTTGAACGGGCTTCATTAGAAGGAATTGACATGTCAGCTGTTGAGCGAGAAGCTGAATGAATAGAACCGACATCATTAGAATGGTGGCTGGACGAAGATGCGTCATGGGGGCCAGGAGGGAGGACCCGGAAGGGAGGAGATGATTGGTTTGGTGGGGGAGGAGGCGGAGGACCATCATGATGAAATGGTGGAGGTGGGTACCCTAACATATGAGGCGGAGGTGGAGGTAGGTGATCTGGGGGAGGTAGAGGATGCGGGTGTCCATCGGGATGAGGAGGAGGAGGGCCACCGTGAGGAGGGCCACCATGAGGGGGGCCACCATGAGGAGGGCCACCGTGAGGAGGAGGGCCATAACCATTCATCATCCATCTCATATGTGGGGGCATCCAATGTCTACGGTGTTTTCTGCGATGGTGATGGGGAGGACCGTAGCCTGGCATATGATGTGGTGGAGGTGGGGGATACGTATAATGAGGAGGGTAGGAGCCGGGTGGTGGAGGAGGTGGAGGTCCAGGAAAGTGTCTATAATCGTAGTGTAGTTGATGATTGTACATGGAAGAATCATTGGAAGGGGTTTCATCGTCGTGGTTGTATGACCTTCTTACATTTTCGTTGAAAGATACCGACGAGTATGAAATAGTCGGCGAGACAGGTTTCATGCGGTTACTTGCAGAGGTGTCTCCCTCCAGGTCAAGAATGAAGTTGTTGATTCTATTGACTTTGGCGTTGATGGAGCCTTCTTCGGTGCTTTTTTGGTCGCTGTTGGTGGGAGGTGCATTAGACTTTAGATATTTGAAGGTTGTAGGAGTCAGGGAAGTGTCCAGTCCTATACTTGATCTTTTCTTTCTTCTTCCACCTCTCATACTGGCTACAAACACGCATTCTATTCCCAAAAACTTACAATTGGAGCAAACACGCGGTTGGTCGGCAACGACTTTATTCTCATGGTTATTGAACCCAACGCTTTGAGTTGGTTCGCCGTCACATTTGATTTTCTTTTCTCGACAGGACAAACAGGCTCTTCTGGCCACCGGTCGTCTCGGCCCGGATGGTGGAGGTGATGATGACGTTGTTTTACCACCACCGCCAACACCACCACCAGGCGATGCGTTACTGAGGGAGGTCATGGAGGACGGGGACACACTATTGGGGGATACCATAGTTCAGGTGGGCCCGAACTATACCGGAGTTGTACGCGTAGGTTGTTAGCGTGATAAAGGAAAAAGAAGTACTAAGTCCACCTGAGAAGTGATGATAATTTTTTTTTTTTTTCTTGAGAGCCGATTCACTGAGTGAGTGCTATTTTTTCTTCTTTAAAGATAAGTTCAGTAGAGTGGAAAATTCAAGAAAATTGGGTTTAAGTTGTCGTCGATGATTGGTGAGATCATGAATAAAAAATCAGCACTTAGTTTGTTGTAGTTATAAATTACTTTTTTTCTTCAAGTAGGAGACAATTCGCAGGTATCTATTTTCCTCGTTAAAGGTGTGACAGGAGGGGAGAACCTACTACAATTGGCGGATATGTCAAGTATAAATGTTTGGGTAAAGGAAAGTGAGGGATCTCGTAAAGGGCTTTCTTTCGTTGAAAACTTCTTCAACAAGGAAATCGGATAGGCTTTTTTTATATCTCAATACTGCTAAATTTAGACTCAGTCTTTTATTTTTTTTGAGATTAAATTGTGCCATAGATTTGCGACATTGGGTCGCAAAAAGTCTATTACCATAACCTTAAGTACGGCGTCAGAGACAGAACACAGATTGTGGTTTGTACTGGTGAATGTCGGAGCTGCAAAGTTTCTTTGCATGTAATTGGAGCATCTGCTGTTATGTGGGGCCCTTATAAACCGGATATTGAGTAGAGTGAAGAACGTTGCGGTAAAGGTGTCATTTGGTTCACAGGGGCCGTTCTTAAGGGACAAGTTAGCTCTAACAGCGTTTATTGAGTCTATGCTGTGTACGATTAGCTTTCTGTCGTTTTGGGAAGGTAGAAACGTAGTTTCGTTGGTAGGAACAAAAAATGTCGCACTAGCCTACACGCTGGACTTATCGCCGATGAGGAATATACTTCAGGGTGAAGCCGAAAGTTGCTAAATCCGAAGAAAGGAATATGTGACCTGCAAGCAGCATGCTTCATTAGTGACGAACAAAGAAAGAGCCACGAAAGGAGAGTTACAAAGTGAAGTCAAAATCTCTTTCTGGCTTGAAAGAGAAGTCTCGATGCAGTTGCAAGAGATTTGCATTTTGGAGCTATATCAGGTCAACGATAGGTTCGGGTGTATGAATTAAGACTTTGGTGCCCTATCTCTTTCAAAAAAAGGAAGAATATTATCCAAAGCTTTAGTCACGAGAAATAGTTAGTTAGTCACGGATAATGTATCCCTCATAACTATCAGCAAAACCGTGGTATCCAAAAGGTACAGGCTGCTGTATTCACCATTTAATTTTAAGATATTAGTACTGTTGAACAACATTGGCGTTTCTCTAACTGTAATTCATCAAGGAGAACCATTGATCTCACAGGTAACCATGGCTGCAAAATCTACTCTTCCTCTCAACATAGTGTATGCATTCTCAGGCCAACTTTTTAACCTGTCTGCAAACCTCCCGTCTGTGCTAACAAGAACCACCCAATCTACTTCTAAGGAAGAGTTCTCCACTTTTCGTAGGCCACTTTATAAGTTGACCATACTACTTTTCTATTAATGCTGCGAAAGCGTTATGTTACGATGTGCCATCATTTTTATTCTGCGACAATTGTTCCATAAGCGAAATTGATTGATATACATAACCGTGGCATTTACTGTCTCCAAGATGACATACAGCTTTCATATGCGGTACACATTAGATACACCCTCTGATAGTTATGCCTTTCCGAAGAACAGTATCTGCACGACAAATAAACAACTCCAAGTTCAACGTTATTCACTCACATATCCTGTTTGGGAAGGTGCGACATTTCTGGGGGGTGAACTGTAACTAGGTGCTTTCTATAAAACATGCTCTGGACTACCTCTTTCGTTATGTTCTCCAAATAAGCTCATATCGGCTTTAGATTAAAAACTGAGAGCTTCTAATAAACTTCTGTAGCCTGATATTTGTCATAGGGCCCTATCTTGGCCTTGTGACGAGATAATGCTGTCAACTTCCGACGAAAATCTCCACATTTGCTTCCTCAGATCATGTTTATCATCATCGCATGTGGCTGGCCGGACTGGACGATCACATTTCGTAATTTCCAAGGCTCGTGAACCTGGCCCGGGACATGGACGATCTTGAGTAGAAGAACCAATTGTTCCAAGTTGTGGCTAAAACTATTGTGCAACTTTCGTGCATTTCAATGAACAGCCTTTGCATATTTGGTGATGTTATGTAAAGAATCTCGCTGAAATTCATAATTAGATGCCGTTGATCTTCAACGTAGGCTCGTAACCGAGGAGAACCCGCGGAAACTGCCTTCACGGAATTGCTCTTGTTATTTCCCAATTAGGCAATTATAAGAACTCTCGCTGTCGTACGCCTGCTCCTCCAAAATGCCCCAAGTCCAAGAACGGAATCGTCTCACGGGGAAAATGGTGCTAGTGTGGCCTCACGTGTGAAGAGTATCATCGCCAGCCTTTGTAGAAAAGTTATTATGGATGGTCTTTGTAAGACCGTTGAAGACTCGTTCGTAATTTCCTCGTTTAAAGGTTCGATGACTGTCAAAATCCTATGAAGGATTATGCTCTTCGTAAGCACCGAGTTCGGGGTAGTTTCCGTATGTGGGTGCAAATTATGAGTTCTAATTGAAGGAAAAATTCATCTTGACACCGTCTGTAGTTATTTTCTTGTTTGGACTGCAAAATATGACTCCATAATCAATATATTGCGATGTAACACTACGACTACAGCTCCAACGGGCAAAGAACAACCACAACATCTGATATCTCCAGTCTGTTAGTCTGTTTCAACGCTCTCATTGATCTTTAAAATTCAAAAGGGCTGAGCTTCTCATCTACACTATAATAATGGGTACTCTTTTTTTATTTTTTCACTGAAATATTGAATAATTCATAAATGTACACTGAAAAGGATTAATGTGCAATTTGACCATTCTTCTTAATACTCAACAATCTGAAAATTTCAATCAATTTGACACTTCCCGTCAATAACTCTTCCTTGAAATAGAACAAGAAAGCCGCAGTACTTATGGACTGGACCAATTTAACAGTCAATCCACGGTATAACCCCTCTAAACCTTCTTCACGAATGATCTTTTTGATTTCTTGATACATGGACAATTGAACATCGTCGGCATTTTGAATCGAGTTATCCTTGCTGGAAACGATCTTCTTCTTCTTAACATGCATTCTCGATTTCAAAGTAATGTATGGATAAGTCAAACTGGTAGATATCAATTTACCAAAAGCCCCAATGAAAAAGGCTTTGATGGCAGTGAAAGATTGTTTTCCATTACTAGCAATAATGATGTTTTTGATTTGTTCAAATATAGTATACTGGATTATTGGATTAATCACCAAAACTAAAGCTGGCAAGACCCCGGCAAATAACGTAGCCACACCATCGGTTTCAATAATATGAAAAATGGCCTTGAAAGTGGAATTGGTGAATTGCTCATCTGTTTTTTTGGCAGTCATCATTCTAGTATTAGCCACCCAGAAAGGATTGGATCCTACACACGTTATTGCCCCAGCAATAGCCCCGGTGATGATCGATTGGAAAGTCGACAACCCTTTACCTTTTCTCAAAGTTGATTGGTTTGCTTTCAAGAAGATATTAGAGGTGAATTCATAGAAATAGTAGTAAATAAAGTTAGTTAAGGTGATACCATACAACGCACTTTCTAACCCTGAATATAACCCCAATGGACCCTTTTGTCTAATGATTTCCTGGGCTGCTTGGTAAGACGACGAATTGACAATGAAATTGGCGATTTTAAGGTGTAATTGCGTGAACTTGAATTCTTCCTTCTTCTTTTCAACCACTTCCGGCTTCTCGGCTGCATCCTTCTTCTTCTTCTCGGTGGTCTGGGCCAAAGTTGATAATGTCACCAATGGATAGGTAACAATCATAGACAAGGCACCACCTCCAGCACCGGCTAAAGCATGGGCAATTTCAGGTATCTCACTACTCATATTAACTATAGTATCTAACAGTGTAGAAAAAAAAAACAATCTCAACGAAAGAAAATACTTATTTAAACATCAACAACCTCACGCGGTAGTGTTTGAATAACGGTGGTTAACCTTTTGCAAATCAAACGATATCTTTCAACCGTGGATATTTCGCATGCAAGTCACATGGGCTGATGGTCTTGACTTATGTGGGGTACCCGAGGGACGTGTTTTAACCGAAGGAAACAATAGTCGGCGATATTGCAAGATATTTCCCGATATGGAAGTCGGTTCGATTTAGCTATTATAGCGTGATAGTTTTTCTGATGGGGGTTTGAATTCGGAAGTGAATCTACAGCAGCAGCTCTTCACCATGGAAACCAGAACGGGACTTTTGAAGAAATTGGGGTTGTTCGGGGCAACTGCCATCTCATTTTACCTTGTGGGTAAGAAACATATCCAAAGTCATAACGAAGAAAGACATAAAAAAGAAACTGATGCCACTATTGATGGTGAAGGAGATGAGTTCATGACCAAGGTTGCAAGACCTGGGTTCCCAGAAAACAATCCAAACTTTGACTACGAGGAACGTCATCAGCAGCTGAAATATATGGGAACCGGATCTTCATACTCCAGTAGAAAACCAGGTGATAGGTTCACCATGTTTGCTGTATTTGACCGAGGCTACGGAAAGGATAAATGATAAAAGTCTGTATATAGTAAATTAATTGTACAAAGTTTTTAATGTTCTAATGGTGCCTGGTGCATAAATCATCAAATGCCATTTCGTAGAGAAGATTTGATTTAATGAATTTGTCCAAACACCATCCACATATCAAATTGTCTTGAAGCTCTTGAAGAATCATCATGATATTGGATTTGATCTTATCATCATTATTAAACAAGTTTATGAGCAACAATTCAATTCCTTTATTCTTATCGAACATCGTAATACTCCCTCCATGGATCGAACTGCTCTGTAAACTAGTGGCAGAGCTTGGTGGAATTAGATAGGTGATTAGTAAAAAAACTTCCAATGACTTCCCACTTATCAAATATTTCAAAATATTATACCAAATTTCTCTCTCATCAACATTAGAATTGGCGTTATTGAGTTTTTGTAAGTGATACTGTAAGTCAATCATGAGATTCAATTCATTGGCTAGATTGGGTAATAGTAGATTATAAATCATCTTCTCATTATACAATAAGTCCTGAAACTTCTTGGATATTAATTGATAACAGGACATTTCAAGTAATTTATTACTATCACTACTCCAATAGTATCCTATTCCGTCCAACAACAATTGTAGTTTGGGTTTGTTTTTTGGTAGTAGATCACTATTAAAGTTCTTTGAACTCAAGAGGATCCGGAGAATTTCGTTGATATGGCGTCTAAAGATCAATTGAATGGTGGTGAGGTCGTCATTGTAATTGAATAAAGATAATTGCAAATTCGACAAGAACTTAGCATCTTCACTAATAATGGAATTTTTGAACACCAAATTTTGGTCGGGCTCATTGATTTGACTGGATAAATAGAATTCGTTAGTGTCCAAATCATAGAGTAAATCCCATAATTTATCATTATTCTTAAAGAATGGGTTGATTGTTCCTGCTAAATAGGAAGAACACTGCTCTAGTAAGTCTATTTTGGAAACGTCAATCATTGGGAAAATGTTGTAATTGGTTAACAAACCACTCAAGATCCCTCCTCCGGTAATAATCTTCAACGCTAACAAGACATGGTCTATTATGTATCCCGAACTATTCTCATAACTCATGAAAATAATCTTCTTCCCTGTTAGTAATGCATTGATGAGTATGATGATCGGTGGGGTTTGGAGTCCGTATATAGTGAGTTCATTGTTGTAGTAATTGCTGGCTAATTTTGCATTCATGATATTGATAAGGTTAGGTTTAAAGTTCAAGTCAGTAGGATTCAAGTAGTCCCCGATATTGTCCGGTAAATTAAGGAGAGGAATCTTGATCGGGATTTTCATATCATTGAAGTTAATGATAGAATTGAAACTCAAATCTTTACGAATAAACAAATCTTCATTAGCTTCAGTAATCCCCAAAATCTTCTTACGAAATACTTCGTCATGATATATTTTGTCGTTGATTGGTAAGTCCAAAATTGATGTTATCAACAACTGTTTGATTATGGAGGTCTTGTTTTGATAGTTATTGGAAATGTTAAAGTTCTTCACGTTTACGGCATCGTATAATTTCTTCAATATTTCAATATCGCTTCTACCAAAGTATTTGTCCAAACAAATCAATAATAGCGGCTTGAAGTTCTTGAAAAACGGTAGTCTAGTAAGAATACTCAAGGATTTTATCTCTGACCCTCTCTTAAATGAGCTATCTTTCACACTACTGACAATTGTGTACAAATAGTATGGTTCTACTTCACATGTCTTTTTATCATACAAGTACTGGAATGTCCCCGAGGTCTGGTCCCGGTAAAGAAGGAACAATGTGTAATCTTCGTCTCGTTTATGGATTTGGTCAGGTATCATTAGTTCAGGAAGGAACGGAAGATTGTCAAGTCCGAGAATATCATGAGGATGTTGATGGATTAAACATGGACCTTTGTCGACGTGGAATTCAGCGGTTATTATGTACTCAATGGCCCTCACATTGCTCAATGATGTGGTGGACGCGAACGTGAAGTCATAGTCGAATTCACTATCATCGTCATCTTGTCTACTAGCTAGTTGAGCTTTCAGCATGGCGGTTGATGGTAGAAAAGAAAACGGAAAGAAAACGCGGCTGATTTTCTATATGTTTTTTTTTTTTCATAGATGTTGACGTTTTTGGTAAATTACATTTTGACGTTATTTTGAAGATATCCATCACCGGCTTGTTCCTGACTTTTGACGTCAGTGGTATAATTCCGGTACGTTAGCTATCTGTTTTTGGCATTTCTTTTTGTCTACACTCTTTGACTACTCTAGAACAGTTCTCAAATATTAATTACAGATTGACGATAATACATTAGTTATACAATACTTCTCAATTATCAAAGTAGTCAGCCATTTCCTGGTCTAATTGTTCCACAGTTTTCTTGGTTCTTTTAGCTGGTTTCTTAGCCTTTGGCTTTTGAGCTGCAGCTCCTACTTTCAACTGTTTCTTTTGTAAGTTTTGTTTCAATTTTAATTGGTTAATCTTAGCTTTAACATCACTCTTGGTGTTAACTTTATTGGCTTCAATTCTTGAAGCTAATGGTTTCTTGGTAGGATCAATAATTAATTCCAATTTCAACTTGGATGATCCCCCATCGATTGGAGCACCGTTGTATTTTTCCACCGCTAAGCTGGCATTCTTGTTAGATTTAAAAATGATGGTGGCAATACCTTTAAATTGACCCTTTTCATTGTAACTTAACGAGAGTTTTTGAACTCCTCCAACTTGAGATTGGAAAAAATCCTACATAAATTGTTAGTTTACTGCTGGTAACAAATATCTGGATTTAACATACCCTAATACCATCTTGTTTAATGTCTTTTGGTAATCCTTGAACAACAACCTTGGTAGCATAGCTCAAATCAACAGTATCGTTTTTTTGTAATGCTTTTAAAACTGGTTTAGGAACCGATTTTTTGATGGTGACTGGAGCCTTTTTCTTTATGGCTCCAACTTTCTTACCAACCTTGGCCTTTCTGGCCGGGAACTTCTTTGTTTTGCTCGATGAGATGATATCATCTAAGGATTTGTCTAAGGAAGCGGACATATTTGATTGATTAGTAGAAAGAAATGAGTTGTTGGCGACTCGACGGCCACTTGAAAAATATATCGCTGGCGCGGGCACGGGCCTTTGGTGCACGGGCCTTTGAGCGGAGAAGAACATACATTTATCTCTTTTTATCAATTTATGCCATGCCTCTCTTGCAAACTACCGCACGATACGTATTTGACTAGAATTGAATATACACAGAATTAATATAAAACACATTAGATAACAGAAGTGAAATTTTTTGAAGAAAAATAGAAGGTGTTGTCTTTTGGTCTTTGAAATTAATCAATAATCTCTTGCTTGACCTTAACAACATTATGGTGTTCACCTTCATCCATCGATTTTGAATTATGTTCGGAGAAAACAAAATTACTCTTACGATGCAACACTGTACCAGTACAATAGCCATTTTCAATATGGTTTTCTAACCATTTAAGATTGTTCTCGAAGAATTGGAAGCATCCAGCACATCTACCCCCGATCATATTTCGTTCGTTGGATTTGGTACCAGGGGGGTATATGAAATGAAGTGCTTTTAAGTGAGTTTTGTAAGTATCTCTACGGGAGAAACCTCCTGTTGGATGACATTTAGTGCCTTGGGAGATGATATTTCCCATACTGTCTTCGATTGGCTCTTGGTAGAAGGGGCACACGAATGCCTTCCACGAGTTGTGCTTCTTTAAATGACGAGTTAAATATGATTTAACTTTGAATTTGGCTTGACAATGAGGACATTGGTATCTGAGGGATGGAGAACCATCTTCATTGATGGTGGTAGTGAGTGTTGGGTCGAGTTTGAACTTTTTGGTAGAACTGCGACGTTCCTTAGGTTCAGATTGTGTTTCAGGGTGTGGGTGTGGGTGTGGATGTTGGTGAGGTTGTGGATGTTGGTGAGGTTGTGGATGTTGGTGAGGTTGTGTAAGGGGAAGAGATGGAGGTTGGTGGAAAGATGAAGTTTGAGGGTAAGATGAAGTTTGGGGAAGAGATTCAAAATAAGCATCCATTTCTGGAGATTCAATTTTTCTTTTTCTTTCGTTCATTTTTTTGAAGAATTCGTCATCCAAAGGACTTATGTTACTGTCGTTGGAAGAGCCGATAGAAGAAGAAGAAGATTGGACGTCGAAAGACTTGTGTTTGAAATCGTTGAAGTAGGTAGAAGTGTTTAAGCCCACCATGTTGAGAGAAAAGTGAGACGACATGGAAGCATTCAACATTTGATTAGGAATGGGGATAGGTTGAGGTTGGGAAGGTAATTGAGGAACAAAAGTTTCTTGTTGTTTAGGAAACGAATAATCGTATAATTGTTCGAAAGTTAAGTTATCCAAGTCGTTAAAACTGGCGTTTGAGTCGTAAGAATCAACGTATGGAGCTTGGGATTGGGATTGGAAGTTAATGAAATTATTGAAAAATTCAATCTGATCATTTGAATCAACGTATTCCAAGTCGTCGGCGGCACAGTTGACGGGACCGCCGCCGAGTTTGTTATTGATGGTGAAAACATTACTGTAGTTTAATTTGGGGAAGATGGTTCTTTCCGGGGACTTTCGGAAGATCAGGTTGTGGACAAACTTGAAGATGTTTAATTTGATGGAGAGAAGATTCTTATGGACGGAAATGGGCGATGGAGATCCCAGATAATTTAATAGACCGAGCGAGTACATGGCAAGCAGTAGTAGTCATACAAGGGGCAAGAAGAAGATAAATGAAAAAAAAAAAAAGAAAAAGGATTAAAAAAATTTTTGACTGTCCAGAAAGAAAATATATCAAATTTCAACAAGGGGAAAGGGGGGTTATAATATATGATGATAGTAAAAATTCCCTGACGACTTTGAATAGAATTTTTGTCTTAAGAGAAAAGAAAAAATAAAATACCTGATGAAATAATTTCCTGTTTCTTTTTTTTTTAAAATATTATTTTTTATACCTTTTGGTTTCGGGTTTTTTCTTTTTTTCTAAACTAACGCTAATAAAAATCAACAAATAATTCCGGTTATTTGAAACTTCGAAAGATAAGATATGAAATTCACGCAATCAAACTCGCCAATTATAGCAGGATCAATTACACAATTGTTGTTGACAACTTTACAATCTGGTGCCGTATGGGGGGTTTTTTTTTTTTTTTGCTGCACCTCAATAAGGCGTTTTCATCGGACCTTCCACCGGACAAAGCTCCACAATTGTGGTCTGGCAGTACAAAGCAAGTTTACGACTCATCTTTTGCATGTCTTCCTAATCATCGGCCCGTCGTTGCAGTACACACTTGACTGATTCAATACCAACATTTTCTTTCGTATAGTTAGACGAAACAGGGGGTGGGGTCTGAAAAAAAAAAAAAATAAAAAAAAAAATTTTCGGTTAGCGCACCCCGCTGGATTTGCGTGCCGTCAAATGTAACAATCTTATCTTTTTTTTGCTGATGTCAGACTTCTTCTGTTGCAGAAAAATACTTGACATGTGTCAGTGCGATTTGCGCTCATGTGCGATGCACATTCGGTGTACTGGTGTACGGACCGGCAGCAAGCGGGCGAAGTAAGATGTACCAATTGTGAGTGCTGGAGTTCGTGGTGATCAAATAGAGGATTAGACTAGCATTAGGAGCAATAGAGGGGAGAGGGTTGGGTGTGAATACATTTAATGTAGGAAGGGTTAGTTGGGAACAATAGAGTTTGATAACAATATTTCCATACCAAGGATGTAATTGTGCTACAAGATAATAAGGAAAAAAAAACACTAAAAAATAAAATAACACTAAAAAAAATATAAAAAAAAAAATAAAATACAATAAAAAATAAGAGAAAAAGCACGATCGATAAGGAAAGAAAAAAGAGGCTGCTAAGGGAGTGATAGAGAGAGGGAGTGATAAGGCACGGAAGAGGCATGGATGATACAAATATTGAGGGTGAGGAGCATGAGAACAATAGGTGACAGGAACGTCGAATGTCTCACTACGGAAGATGAATTTTGGGGAGTGAGGGGGAGGGTCTACAGTAGTCAGCTTAAGATAGCGCAGTTGTCTGCTTTTAGTAAGAGAGTGAATGACTTTAGTAAAACTTGTGTATTTTTAGAAAGTGTTGATATTACATTGTGTGGGCCAAACAATACGTTTTGTATGTGGGATCTACGACAGTGACAATACTGCATAACGGAATGCGGGAAATGACGAGATTAGCCCGGGAGAACATGAAACAACCGACTTGACGTGAAGTCTAAAACAACTTTTTGACAGCAAGATAACCACGTAGTATGACAGGCTGAATCATCAATCCTTCTTCTAGACCTAAATAATCGGTTGGGAGATACCCATCTCCGGGTCACACCCTGAAGGCATTATTTCCGGGGTTATCAGCACAGTTTATTGTGCTCGCAACACCTATTGTTCGCATCCTGAGTTCATAACCTAATCCTTTTGTCTCCATCCTCGGCATCGGGATTGGCCACAACACGACGATGGCTGATGTCGGTAAGTAAGTTTGCGGCAATCAGCGGCTTTCTTTGATCACGTGTTTGCAGCTTATAACGGTATCTGGTCATTAGGTTTAGAGAGGTTCTAGTTGTCATAAGATTTTCCTTATCTGGAGGTATATTCACAGGATCTACTTTCGACTCAGAAGTTGCTGCTTTAAATACTCAACATTAAAAAAACAAAGTGTTAATTAGTGAAATACCATAATACCTTCTCTGTAGTGATACCGGTTACTTCAAACTTCAAACTTCACTCAGGTTCACGCATATCATAACAACATTAAAGTATACCTATTCTACATATATTGTGGTGGATGTGGATGACCTTGAAATTGTTGCTGCCACACCTTTATCATCCTTAAAAGCTTACGATACCAAAGGGCATAATACGGCAAATGTCTATTAGCCCGATATTATTATTAAGAAAGGAGTGCATGAGTTGATAAGTTGTTGGAAACGAATCGGGAAATAAAGTTATTTTTGGTTTATTTTAAAATTGACATAATTAAATACACTACTAGATAACCTCAGGATGATCAATTGGTGGGTATCATAACGACCTGACTGTCAACCTACAATCACGTTTAACCACAAACATATTTGGTCATGAAGAAATTCCCGCAACTGTTCTCAGCCATGACTGAGAACGATAAGACTTTAAGTTGGTGTCGTATAACTGCATATTTCGAGGAAGCGGAAACCCTGGTTGTTTCTCCAATCGTGATTCCTCAAAAAACCTGTGAAGTTACATCTTTAATTAGGATATTCTTTTGCGTACAATTGTCATGTTGCCGGTGAGTCAATTGCATCACATACTTCTGACTTACCAAATGTAAACGCAGATAGATTCAATGATACTATTTTTATTTAATTGTGGCCAATAATATGTGATGTTATCGTCATACAAAGACATTGTAAAATTTAACGAGAGAATACTATTATACTCTGGTCTGTACTGAGTCAGGACAGCGATTATTAATTGACCGAAAAGAAATACAATGCTAAACAGACTGATAGATTGAAATAAGGCATTTCATATTTCGGCATTTCATACTTAGGCGTTTCATATTTAGGAGATTGACAGTTGAATGGAAAATATTAGGTTCTAAAGTTACGAACTGAAGGCGCACAGCAGATGACATCATAGAACTCTAGGAGCGCAATAAGTTGCAAGTTCATCTTAGTAAAAAAGCAATTTCATTTGGAGCAATGGGTTAAATCAGGCACTACTTCCAGCTCTCGCAGTACATTGAAGCGGCCAAATTGGGGATAAAGAATTACAACAAGTTGAGTAAGCGATGAGCAGCGCAAAAGGCGATTGGTGAATCTAACACTCTCTGTGAAAGATAAAGGGGTAGTTATTGTAGAAGAAGCAAGAAGAGATCACATCAGGATCACATCAAGATAACATCAAGATCACATCAGGATGTGATTATGATTATATCCATATCTAACAGAAAAAGGCGATCTAGACCCTGCGAATCCCCGATAATGTACTTATACCATCAGCTACAAAACGCTTATATAGCTTTAGAAATGATAATACAAACTGCTGCTAGTCTGGATCACTTCCTATTCCTCCCAACCTTCAAACTAGTACAAACTTCAGCATTTAATGAATTCGCAACCTATAGTTACGAACTAACGGATTAATAGCATTTCTTGGCACGATGAAACTAAAAACTTAGCAGATTCATCAAAATGAACAATCAAAAAGTTGCAGCAGTCGATCTGGAAGCCAACCTGTCAAATCGTAATATTGCGCTTAGGTAATCACCTCACTATTCCCGGTCCGGTTGTGATCGGTTGGTGCACGCAACATTCTCGCACGCTGCATCGTCTGGCGTTTTATGTTTTGATTTGGGCGTGTGTGCACCAGTATCAACTGTTTACCAGCCGCCTAACACCACAGCTCGTTACATTTACTCCTTTAGTACTCCCAGTTTTTTCTAGTATTGGCAACGAGATGTCGGAGAAGTTCCAGGCGGATTATCCCAATTCGCATTACTTGTCGAATCTAAACACGCTCAACCAGGCGAATAATGCTGTTAGTTTGAATCGATTGCCAACGCTAGGAGAAATTCTCTCAAACAAGACCAAATCCCCGGTGGACTTGTACAATTTCTACTTGTTTATGAAAGAAATCGAGGGAAAGGTTGACTATTTGGACTTTTGGTTTGACCTCATTAATCATTTAAATCTTTGTAAACATTATGTTAAAGGATTGAGAGAAAGCATCATTAGACACAACGAATCACCATTGTTAAATCGTAATTCGGGTACTAGTCAAATCAGGAATTCCATCCCCGTGTCAGAAAAATCCAAACATAAATCTCTTAGTTCTTCAATCTTGTTGGACTTGATCATCAATGATAACATTCTTGAGGAAAACGATTCCAACAGACTTTCACAGTTTTTGAGAGGAGATATTAATATAAGTAGTTTGGACGATAAAACAAAACAAAAAATTGAAAAATACAATCAAGATGAACTCAAACGATTGAGTGACCAGGAATATAGACGTATGAGCGATGCTGACTACAGAAGAGTTAGTGATCAGTCTTTTGCTGAACATATGTCGTTGGTGGATAATCAGTATGAAATCGGTGAGGCAAGAACATCTAATTTCCTCTCTTCCCCAAGACACGTACAATTAGACGGTCCTGCTAATCAGTACGTTCCTCCTCCAAACAATCCTAATGCTCAATACTCTCCGAATCCTAATACTCAATATGCCCCTCTCCCAAATAGTCCTAATACTCATTATGTCCCTCCTCCCAATAATCCTCAATATAGAAACTCTCCTTCACAAATAAACTCTTCGGTGTTGGAGAAGTTAATTAGAGACTCACAATCGAGTGAAAACAATTCATTCATCACTAGAAACAATTTAAAAGAATCGAGTCATAATCTTTTACTCAAGTACTTTGTTGAAGACTCGGAAAAGAACCTAAACTTACCCACCGACCTCAACCAATTCATCATTAAGTCGATTGAGACCGATGGTCGTGATGATCCTGACGTTTTCAATAGTGTTAAAATCTACGTCTTCAACAAGATCGAAAATGATCACTTACCTCGATTCTTGAACTTTATTGCCATAAGAAACATTAATAAATCAACCAACACCAGGTTTATCGTTGGTAATGTCTTTTTATTAATTGCCTTTTGGATTGCATTTGTTTTAATTTTTTTGAACTACCCAAAATCCTATCGAGTACCAATAATAATACCATTCTTCATTGCAAGCTACTGTTTGGTTAGTATTGGATACTTAATTGATCCAATATTATGCTGGTTCAAGTTGAGTGAGAGTTTTGTTGCTAATAAGTACTTTATTAGAATCAATGAACCTTTTATCTACAAGTTATTGTTGAAAAGAAGTCTATGGGTATTGTTCTTGATAGTGTTATTCACTGCTATTTTTACCGTTTTATTTTGTTTAGTTCCTGGCCACCGTTTATAATATTCCCTACTGAGAGAACAGGCATATTTCTTCAAATTCAGACGGCTGCAATTCGTAGCCGTTCATTACTATAATATACTATAATCACATCCGTACATAATATTACTTCTACTCCTTTACCCCCTTTAAGTTCTATGAAATTTTACCTCTTCTGCCCACAAATATCATAGAGGTGGACATAGTTCCTCTGTAACATCATCCGTGCATCTGTACCCTGCCATTATAGGATCTGATCATCTTGTGGATGGTAACTATGGGTCACGTGACAACTTTAAATATGAGAAAGGAGAAAGGCATTACACCTTGAACGGGTAATTACCTTCACTGAAAAATTCACTACACTACAAGAAGTTTAGAAAATAATATGTATTAGTAAAACAGTAGTTTAGCTTTGGACAAGATTTAGGCTTCGTTTAAGAAAGCTTGTTTCTTTTCTTCAACTCTTTGTTGTCTTCTTTCACGAGCAGCTCTATTTCTCAATCTTCTAGCTTCAGCTTCTTCTTTCAAAGATTTTTCACGTAAAGCTTCAGCCTTAGCTTGGATAACGTGTTCGACTAATGCTCTTTTATGTTTGAAAGTGTTACCTTTAGCGGATTTGTATAATGAATGGTATAAATGTTTGTCAATCTTACCGGCATCTCTGTATTTAGCCAATAATCTTCTTAAAACTCTTAATCTTCTCATCCAAACAACTTGAGATGGCATACGAGCATCTTTGGTACCCTTTCTTTTACCGTAACCGGTGTGTCTACCAGCTCTCTTGGATTCAGCTAATCTTCTAGCTCTGGATCTGGAGTGGATGATAACTGGTTTCTTGACAATAGTACCATTTCTGTATAATTTTCTAATAGCTTGACGGGAGTTGGCAGAAGCTAATTCAGTGGTTTCGTTAGGATCTAACCAGATCTTTCTCTTACCAACACCAACAACGCTGGCAGCAAGTCTCTTTTGAGTTCTAAGATTAGCCCTATACTTGTTAGTAACTTATTTTTTTTTTTGGAGGGGTTTTTCAATCAAATAGTCATCATCATAAATCATCCCTAATTCAATATATTCTGGTTCAACTGCCGGCTGACGTTCTTTAATGCCTGACTGATTTCATTGACAGCTCAATCATTCTATTTGTACATACATTTTTACTTGATAAAACTATGCCTTATAATAAGAAGAAGCAAACGAGTTTTTTTTTAAAAAAAGAAGAGGCTCCCTTACTGGAAATGAGTAATAGTGTGCCTGGGAAAAATTTTCCTAGTTGCCAAAACAGTTACTAAGTCACACTAAGGTAATGTCCTGCAGGTGGTGTGGGAACATCCGTACCCACATTACTGTGCGAGTTTCTCCTCAGTGACTTGGGGCGCAAGCCCTATATTTTATCAGGTGATAGATGTGTGCATTTAGTCACGTGCATATTTGTATAGGCAATGATTTATAATGGCTTGTCAAGCTGGTTTTGGGCCCATTATTGTATGGTGCAGCTCTCACTATATGAGATGACTTGCCACAGTGCTTTTGACTACACTTTTGGAATCTTCGTTTCGGGTCAGGCTGACTCCATACAATGAAGTCGACCGCTGAGTCCTGTTCGTCAACTTTGGTCGGTGGTAGGGTTCAGCATTTTTTGTCTGTGTAGGTGTTTGCTTGCTGGAGCAGATGATACTCAGATTCTCATATCGTGATGCCATTTTAGTTGTTTTGAGGATCTCCTTTATCCTAAATATGTGCAACTCTTCTACAAAATTAAAATAAAAAAAGGTCCTTCTTAACCCCATTTTCTTCTGTTTAGCTATAAGTGTAAAGTGATTGTGTTCTGTTATTAGAAAGTAGTACCAACTACTAACTTAAATTTGCTAGGAACGTCATCTCCTGTGTCTTCTCATCTATTGAAATGAATTGTTGCAAAATATCGATTACATAATCTTTTCACGTGACCCCCATCTTGACTTCACAGTCTATTTTTTCAGCTCATCTCTTGTAAAATTTATTGATTTCCACCTTCATCACCTCCGCAATGGCCAAATCATTAAGATCCAAATCCAAATTAAGAGCTAAATCGATCAAACGTAAGGGTGAATTCTCCAAATATGTTGATGGCAGAAACCAAAGACTTGCACAAAAAATGGTAGAACATGCCCAAAAACAAGAAGAAGCTAAGGCTAACAAACCAGAAGCAGTAGCTGAAGAAGAGTCAATGGATTTAGATGCCAAGGTCCCTAAAACTGCTGACGAAAAAAAAGTCAGTACTTCTGGCTGGAGAGACTCAAGAACTCAAATCTACAAAAAAGTTAAAGCTAAGAAGAGTAAGAAGAATAAGGCATTGAAATTTTAAAGGTTTTCGTTTAGTTTGTATATTATTGGTTTCATTTTAGTCATGTTTAGTTCTTTCATGGTTTCATCCTTTTAATGCATTTATTCAGTACTTGGTACCGTAGGGTCTGGGTTCGTAGGTGCTTTGATCTAGTCTCTTGTAAATTTCCTCGTACCTCAGATCTTCCTCGAATATTATCTACAGGGGAATTAATATCTATTGATGCGTTTCTTCGTGCCCAGACAGTTTATCTTCTACTAAGCTCATCTTATACATTTGCATAATCAGGAATTATATCATACTCTTGCTGTATTCTGCAGGGAACTCATTATATACAGTGCAATTTTTTTTTTTTGACTCTGGTCGCATTTATGTCAAAAGCATCACTTTTCACTATTCAGCTTCTTTCTTCTACAGCTTCTCTACAGCAATTATGGACGGTAAAACTATCGGTATCTTAGGAGGTGGACAGCTTGGGCGTATGCTTGTTGAAGCTGCTCATAGGCTTAATATTAAAACCATTATTCTTGATGCTCCTAATTCACCAGCAAAGCAAATTAATGCTCTTGATGATCATGTTGATGGCTCATTCACTAACTTAGATGCTATTACCAAATTGGCCAAGAAATGTGATGTTTTGACTGTTGAAATTGAACATGTTGATGTGGATGCTTTAAACATTGTTTCCAAAGACTTAAATATACCAATTTATCCATTACCAGAAACTATCAAACTAATTCAGGACAAATTTTTACAAAAGGAACACTTAATATCTCATGAAGTTCCTGTTGTTGAGTCTTTAGAAATAGTTAATAATACTGAAAAAGACTTGCTTGAAGTTGGAGAAAAATTCGGTTATCCATATATGTTAAAATCAAGAACTTTGGCTTATGATGGTAGAGGTAACTTCGTAGTTAAATCTAAAGATACTATCAAAGAAGCTTTAGAATTTTTGAGTGAAAGACCTTTATACGCTGAAAAATGGTGTCCATTCGTCAAAGAATTGGCAGTTATGGTGGTAAGATCACTTGAAGGCCAAGTTTTTGCTTATCCAACAGTAGAGACCATTCACCAAAATAACATCTGTCATTTGGTGTATGCTCCTGCCAGAATCACCGATACTTTAGCAGAAAAGGCTTCTTTAGTGGCTAAAAATGCAGTCAAGTCATTTCCTGGTTGTGGTATTTTCGGGGTTGAAATGTTCTTGTTACCAAGTAATGAATTATTGATCAATGAAATTGCCCCCAGACCTCACAATTCAGGTCATTATACCATTGATGCATGTGTGACGTCTCAGTTCGAAGCACATATTAGAGCTGTTGCTGGTTTGCCGTTACCGAAGAATTTCACTCGATTATCTACTTCCTCCACCAACGCTATTATGTTGAATGTTCTTGGAGATGTCAAAAACGCTAATGATGAATTGAAGATATGTCGTCGTGCTCTTGAAACTCCAAATGTTTCGGTGTACTTGTACGGTAAGTCTAGTAAGCCAAGTAGAAAAATGGGACATATTAACATTGTGGGATCATCAATGGAAGTGGCTGAGTCCAAATTAGACTTTATCTTGGGACAAGCATCAAGTTACGACCAAGATGCAAATGCTACTTCCCAAGAAAAGCCGTTGGTGGGAATAATCATGGGATCAGACTCGGATTTGCCCGTTATGTCTGTTGGAGCCAATATTTTGAAGAAGTTTGGAGTTCCCTTTGAACTTACTATTGTCAGCGCTCATAGAACTCCTCATAGAATGTCGAAATATGCTATAGAAGCTGCAGGAAGAGGTATTAAGTGTATCATTGCTGGGGCTGGTGGTGCTGCTCATTTACCAGGAATGGTAGCTGCCATGACTCCATTACCGGTTATTGGGGTTCCAGTTAAAGGTTCGACCCTAGATGGGGTTGACTCGTTACATTCGATTGTACAAATGCCAAGAGGAATCCCAGTGGCCACTGTTGCTATCAATAATAGTACCAATGCTGCTTTATTGGCCGTGCGTATTTTGGGAGCTGTGGACTACAAATGGCTCAATGAAATGAATCAATACATGAGCAATATGGAAGAAGAAGTATTGAGCAAGGCTGAAAGATTAGAGAAAGTAGGTTATGAGGACTACTGATACTTCGCCTAAGCTCTACCCATGTGTGTGAACCCTAAGAACTACATGATTTTTTATTTTGTTGTAATTTAAGGTTGTTCGTATTTTTTGTCATATTTTTATCAGTGTATAAACCCGTAGCATGTCCGAAGCTTGGCTGCAGCCACCTTTCCCCGGGTTTATTTCGGCACTCACGATTTAAACTTCTACCATGTTTTAAATATGTATGTACACAGAAGTTAAAAATCAAAAAGACAAAAAAATATCTGCACTTCGTGCAGTATTTTTATGACATATCCCTACTTATTTTGAGTATCGCCAATCTTATGGTTACATTTAACAAAAGCAAGTTTTCAGTTTCGAGGCTGTAGCTTCCTAATTAGAAAAGAACGTTGTATATTTGAAATATGGTAGGAGAATTGAAAATATGATGTAACAGCAAAGATATATAAATTGAACATAAAAAAAAAGAGAAAAGAAAAGAAAAGAAATATGTCTAAAACAAACTATTAACTACTAAGCGGATAGGAAGATTGATTATGAAATAAGCCATTTTGCACTCTTATGTGCAAGTTAGCCCCTAAATAGAAGCAACAGGGTGTTTGTCAGTGAGTTGGCCAGTACTGTTATCTTCCACAAAAAAACATACTCCGGTGAGGCGACCACAATTGGTTTCTTTGCATACTTCTCAGGTGACAGCTAGCAGAACCATTAGCTGGAATGTGCACCCTTCTGCTGAGGAAAAGCCTAGAAAGGCGTAGGAGATGGACAACGCCTACGTTTTCTCATCATCAAAATTGTTCGCCAACAAATCCGTCGTGGTCAGGGTATATCAACCCGCCGAATTGATAGTCTTGAGGCTGTTCATTTGGCATCATGAGACCCGTGTTCATTGATGGGTGCATCGGTGCCACATTTTGATTGTAGTATTGATACTGCTGCGACGAAGATATTGGCAATGGCTGTTGAAGTGATAACCCGGCCGTTGGAGAAGTATAATGTGCCTGTTGTTGAAGATTTATATACTTTCTCTGGATACGAACCTGGGGAGCAAACTGAGCTTGTTGCGAAAGGTCCGCTTCAAAGTTATTGGAAGCGGTGGTGGTAGTGGTGGTTGTTGTATTTGGCATAGAATTCATTGGAACTACCACAGGACTAGACTCCGACAGAGCAAACTGGAGGGAATTTGTAGTCTCAGGGACATTATAAACTATGGTTTGAGGTATAGTTACATTAGTCACCGGTTGGTAGGTCTGCTTTTGTTCTCTGAACACACTTTGTTCTTCATACTTCTTTTCTGGTAATACCAATTTCGTTGTAGTGGTCACTGCATCTTTAAAGCTGTCAACTTTGGCAAATTCCCATAATAATACCGCCTTGATTTTCAGCTTCGAAACAACATTCCCATGTTGCTGATGATATGGGTTTCTATTTGTTGGTTCATAAATAGTCTGCTTAATTGTAATTCCCTTCAAAGCATCAGCACTGGATTCAGGTTTACTTGCTAATTGGTTGAAGAAGAATCTCCAGAATTTCATTAAAAATGGCACATTTTCATTGAAGTTGAAACTATCATCATTTAATTTCAAAACCTCGTTACCGTATGAATAAATACCAGTGAACATCGAGAGTGGCTGCTTCTGTACTTTGTAAGACGAACCATCATCCGTAGTGTTCACGAAGAAGTTGGTTTTCAAGCCTTCTTCAATTGAATAATTATATGGTAGCTTATCTGGTAATTGTAACTTTACCATGCTATGAATTATAGGAATGTCAGAATTCTGCAAGTCATTCAACCCAGGAAACCGGTAAGAAAGAACTGCATTTTCATTGAGTTTCAAAGTTTTGGTTTCTTCAGTACTTTGTATGGTAAATATAATAGGATTCGAATTCAAGGAATCTTGAACCGACATGAAAAAATTGTCGATTTTAATATGCATTCTGCTGACCTTCACCTTTTTGTTAGATGGGCCTGGATAAGAAATTTTTCGTTTAAGCCCAGCTCCAGCAGCAGAAGCATCGTTGAAACCAAGAGATTTATTCAAATTTATCTTCAAAAAAATCTCTTCAAATCTTTTATTATTCTGTTCTTGTTCGTCTTTTGTATGGAAAACTGGTCCATCATTGATCAATTTGATAATGTCTGTTTTCTGTTTCAAGTTCTTTATAACTTGGATATGACTTGAAACTTGTTTACGACTTCTGAATTTACCAGTTTTGGTTAAGATATAGTCAGAAATCAACTCATTTCTACCACATGACCGGCCACTGATTTTGATTTTGTTTAAACCATTTTTTGGTATTATACTTAAAACCTCTTCAAAAGCGGCCTCAACGTCTTCTGACCAAATATCGGTATCTTGATCATTAAAATGGGCACTGTTAAAATCACCAGCACCATTGAAATTTAATTGTTGTGGTAATTGATCCATTGATGTCTCTGGCTGTTCAGGAGAAAGATCTTCGTGGTCCGAGTCGGAAGTTTTCTTTTGGTTTAGAGTACTTGGTGATATAGTGCCCAAAATTCTCCGTATAGGGGTTTTCTCGTCGTCCTGATTATGGTCAAAGTTTATATTTGTGGGATTCATGATATCCCCACCACTCATTAAATTGTAGTTAGATTCATTGAAGCCGGTGTTGAAGTTAGTTGATTTGGGCATTTGTTTCCGAACCAATTTGGATGATTCGTGTACTTGATAAAGTTGCTTCCCTGTATTATCAATGGCGATATCAACAATCATTGGTAGTTTCTTATGAGACTTAACCGGAGTGTGGGTTGGAGTGTGGTTTGAATTGATCATTTTTAAGCGTTTGAAAACACAAGTCAGTTACACGTTTAGTTGGACGATAGCAAAGGAGTTTTTATCTCGAAAGGAGTGAATGTTTGACAACGGTAAATGTATCTTGCGTAGCAGCGGTAATTGGTAAAGAGTATTTCACTTCAAGCGGTAAATAAAAGGAGTTAGTTTGAAGGAAGAATAGAGTATCTTTAATAGCTTATCAGCCAGGTACCTCAAAAATTATCACAATATGTAGTTATTCTTAATTAGTCCTTGTGTACATAAGCTTTCAAGAACCTTTGTTCGTTAAGTAAAATATTTTCTCTTGATGAAAATTCACAAATAACTTATAATAAGTGTCAGGAAATTGGCTTCGCTTTATATGCAGTGGAAATGAAATCACACAGTATTTAATCACGTCTTTAAGGTTATTTTAAATCTTGAAAAAAAGGACAAGAATCGATTGCCTGTGACAGAAAAGTTTAAACTAGTTGTTGGCAGATGTGGATAAGAAAGTGAATAGATAGAACGTTTTGTGCAAACAATTTAGAGAGGGAATGGACTTTATGATCTAGTGACTAAATATAGAAAAGCTGCCGGGGAACAATGTCGGAATAAATTAGTCGGGTTACTGCTTGGTGAAATTTATTACCATCAGTTGACACTAGGGGAGAGGGGCTGACTTTTGAAATAAAGTTCAATTTTGGATCACAGTGGATTGGAATAACAACAAGGTGACAAAAGTGGCTGGAATTATTCTTTCTCGTGGGCAATTGCCGTGTTTCTGCTAGGTTAATTGAATGATTTCGAATCTAGAAATTAGAAGCAACTAGCGAATTGAAGAACGTTTTAAAAAGGAAAACAGAATCCTGCAAATTCCAACCTTGTAAAATTTCGAATACGAATAGGTACAAGCGGGAAAATAGCCCAGAAAAAATCCGTAAATAATCTTCAAGACAGGGACAGGAAATACTCTAGGAACAGCGAACTAAAACTTAAACGCTTTCGTTCAATGAATCTGTTGGTGTGGAACAATAATTTAAAAAAAATAACAAGGAGTTTCAACAAGATTATGCTGATCAAACTATTTTCTTAGATTGTGCGTTGTAAGCGACTTGCTGTTGGCTTTCACCCACTATATATTATTGAATCTCAATAAGGAATCAAGATGAGAAGTCTTCAGATGGGAACGTTACTACTATCGTGGAATTTAAAAAAAATACAAATTCTTGAGTAATGAAAATAAAGAAAACCAAAAAAAAAAAAAAAAAAAAATAACAAAAATAATAAAACATAAAAAATAATACATAAAAAATAATACATAAAAAAGAGGAAGAGACAAAAAAAATAATTTTTGATCAGAGCGTTGAAAGGGAAGCCTAAAAGGTAAGTTACGAACGAATCTAGAATTTGGAGCATGGTCAATCACCTGCCCTGTCGACACTATAGTGTACCTTAACTAGCAACAACTCTACAATGTGTGGGGAAAGGATGAATTATCTGATAAGCGGGGTGAACATTAAGGGACGAGCCTTCTCTGTTTATTTTTAATTCAAAGGGTAATATCTAGCCACGGCAAGCACGAAAGACAGTTTTGACAGCCAGTGTGCCATTTGTTGACAAATGGAGACATGAAACACGTCCTTGGGCCAATGAGGCTGCCTCGAACAAGCGAAGAAAAACAAACCCTCTGCTCGAAGCATCAATGCGTTCTGCTGGCTTTCACTATGCTCCTCCTATCTCCACGGCGTCATAAAAAAAGCACCAGCTTTACTATTAAAGTGGAGCATAAAAAATAATTAATCAGTAAAAGCTTTCAAGCAATAGTACATCATGAAATAATATCCTCAGGGGTACATGAAACACAAAACCGATTTTTTTTTGGTTTTCACCGGGTTGACACAACAAAATCGCATCACAAAATTGACGGTTGACCAAGATTTCGTCAAAGAAGACAAAAATGAGCTACTTAATTGGTGTTTGTGCATTAATTTAATAGCTGATGCTTTTCTCATTTTCAGGTGATACTTTTGGTGTGGATTAAGAAAAACTTTATGTAAAGGAAGGCAAGCAAATTTTTGTCTTCTATTGGTTTGTTAGAACTATTTCTCTCATTTTGTGGTTTTTTTTTTCAGTCTACCTATACGAAGGTAGATAGTATGTGGGTACATTTCTTGTGCAAAGGCACTGAGTGTTTTCTTGTCTTTCGTATCTGAATGGTTAAATAATTTCAGATATGATTTTCGATGTAGAGAAGGAAGTATACATGACGGGCTAATTTAAGCGAATTAATAATAACGAACGAGCTTTGTTAAGGAGTTTCTCTTCTGATAATGTCATAGTTGATCTTTTGAGCTTTTAAAAGCTTATTTGGTTGAAAGATGGTACATGCAGCACTTCAGCAGCCCCAAAATCTGCACCGATTGAGTAGTTCTAACCTAGATACAGGACTCTTGATACAAGATTCAAAGTTTGACTTGCATAGTACCAAGACTCCTATATTGGCCGATTTCTACCCAAATTGAACTATCCAAGCGATCTAGTTCAATTATTTTTATGCTGCCGCAGCAACATTTTTTTTGCGAGCACATCTTAGTGCCAAATCTAGCTACAGACTAAAAAAAGAAGCCCGGCTATCGCTTCAAGATTAATTAAAGCCGGTTTACATGGTTATAGAGCCACTGGTCAACTTTGACCTTAGTTACTCCGGGATCGAACAAGATTTGTAATCAACAGAATGTTCTTAGATGTACAAAGCTTTCATTCACAGAGGGTCAAATTGAGCCTCTGCCAGAAATCGAACTAATCAGTTTATTTTTTGAGGTATTTTTCCGGCTGTGTAATAAATCTTCAGATTATTATTGACGTATTAGAACATATTTTACATGCAAACTCCTATGCTCAGTTTCGTATAAGCCAGTTGGTGCCAAGGTTTTTCTTACGTGCGACATCAGCTTTCTGGATGAAGGACGTACTTTTAGTATATGTTTCTTTTACTCCAACTTGAAACCAAGCAATCATGTCAACAGGTCCAATGTATTTAGCCTGACTTGCACGATGACTTCTGGTATGAAACACCGAGTCTCTTATGCTTGTTATGACAGTTTTGTCAATAATTCGTACTTAAAAAATCATTCGGGTTGAACGGAGCACAGGAATCATAGCAAGTCAAACAATTAGACCCTTATGCATTTGCAAGCCTTGAAGTACTCTCATCTGGCGTCTGCTTGGAGTTCTTAACTTATCAAAAAACTCCTTTTTTTGTGCTCTTTTCGCCAAACCTTGATGACTCCGTTGGCACTTAGTCAATTTGACATCACCTGTTTTTTTTTTTCCAAAAATACAGTTTGGAAATATGCATCTACCGGAGAAAAAGATCCATGGTACAGGACTTTATACCACATATAGACACACACTACCCTCAATGCGTGACAAAAAAAAATGGCATCATTTTGTTCTTATTATTTGCAACCTCTTCAATCTCTCACCTGTTTGGCTGATGCTAGTAGAAAATATGTAGACAAGCTCATTTAGACTTTACGATGCTGGTTGTTTGCTGTACAATTAGGCAAGATGCCTTGCGGATTTCATTTTAACTTGATACGTTAACGCAAGATTTTCTAAATTTCAAAGGTCTTTTTGGTTAGCATAAGCGAGTTGAAGGACGGAACTTGCATCAGCCAAAGCAGCGGAGTAGTTACTTTGCAGTAACAAGACGTCTATTATTTTCCCCAAACAATAAGGTACCCTTTTACAATTACGCTCAAAGCAGTCCCTGTTGCTGATCTTGCTTGCATCTGTACCTGTAGCAAGATGGAAGATTATTCCTTATGATGTTGAAGAATGTCCTTCAATGGCATTCCTTGTGTTACGAGATAAAAGAATGCTGCTATAGCATCGGATATAAGCCCTGGTTGAAATAAAAAAAAATACACACCAAACTTTCTTTAACCGGCTTTTTTTTTTTTTTTGCAGCAACACCGACTAGGAGTCCCTTATTGAAACAAACATAGTTTAACACCCACCCAACTTTGTATTGAACCATATGTACTTTTCATGATCACTGGTATGTTATACTTTTTGGAACGTGAATTAGAGACATGCTATTGGTGTTAACTTCTTTAGTCTACATAATTTTAAAGTTTTTTATTTTTTTAAATGTACTTCTGACATGAAACTGGACAAGAAATATTCTATGGCTAAGGGCCGACTTATTTTCAGACTAGAATCTGCAAGGTATGAGAGACTCCTTTTTCGATAAACATATTAAGTTGAAGCTACATGCATCATATTGGATCACAATGCTTCTGAGGTGAGTAATCTAAAAGGTAGCTTTTCAATGCCAAATGGAGTAATACCACCGAATGTAATAACCAATAGAGAAATGATTCCAGGCTGTTTTCAATATGCACGAAGTAAGGTGTATCAACACTCTACAACAATAATAAAGAGGTATATAATAAAATGTACTTATGTTATACCGAATTGAGTAATAGCACCACACCAGTAGAGAAAGGTTCCGGGTCAATTGTATCGGAAACAAGAAACTGCGGTGGTGAGCGTTGACCTAAGCCTGGTCTCTACATTTACCGATCAAAGTACGCTGTAAGGAACCTCCTTACAAACTCGCACCTTATTTCGATTGAAGTAAGAAATTGCCGACTGGATTTAATGTATTTCCTTCCAATTTTATCTTCACTCACCACTAAGAAACCTATTGAATAGTTGCTTTTCATATTCAGGGGTAAATATATTATGCCTCTCACCTTCCTTGTCAATTTCAATGGTTTCGTCGTTTTCTAAAATCTCATTACCGTCGTTATCGATAACTCCTAATTCAGCGGATTTCAACAAAGAATGTGGATCATGATTCTTGAAAGAGAAGTCACTCCCGTCAATTTTGATATGGGGAGCATTTATGGTCCTCTTTCCACAGAACTCTTGGACTATTTTGGCTTCAATAGTTAATAATTCATTTGACTTGTTCAAAAACTCTTTGAACCACTTATTCAAGGTTTTCATGATGTTGGTGTTCAATTTATTTTCTTTAATAATTTGATTGTTGAAGTATGTAATATCATCAAGAAACTGCGAAACTGAGTCGTACCCATAATTTTCATTTTTTTCGAAAATTGATGGTAATGATAAAGTGTTACTGGGTGGATTGGATTTGAACTTATAGTTTAGTAAAGATTTCTGACTATCATGCTTTTTATTGATCGTAACCATTAAATATCCAATCAATTTCTTCATTGGAAAATAAGCAGTATCAATCATTAGCAAATCAGTTTCACTTAATTGGTTTTGATAATACTGTCTGTGCAAGTTTAGTTCAGTTAGATCAATTAACTTTTCAATATCTTTTAGTATCACGGTACTGAAGGCCAATTTCTCATTGATTTCTTCTTGGTCCTGATTGTTTCCATATAATATAGATGAGATTGAAATTAAATTGTTATTCTTTCTTATTAATGGAGCTCCATTCTTCAATTCTCGTTTTAGACACCAATACTTGCATATTTCATTACTTATCACCCGTAGTTCTTCCCAAATAGTTTCCTTACTTCTTTTAGGTTTATAACCCAAATCTTTGAGTGATTTTTTCTTACGTCGTTCGTCACTTTCAGGGTTATCAACCAAATCGTCCTCAACCCTCAAATTGATTAGTGTTTGAAAGAGAATTTCGCTAAATTTTTTGGGAGGAATGGGTGTATTGTTCTCGGTTTTCCACTTGAAATTATTGAGTCTATTGGCAGTTTTTTGTTTGGAAGTTAGTTGATCATTTTGTTCATTGAGTAATTTAACATCATGGAAATATCTTCTAGTTTTTTGAATCCCTCGCAAGACCTCTGATTGATCCCAATAACCTGGACCATGCTTATCACAATAAGTCTTTAATGTAAGCTTATTGGCGATTGCTCCTTGAACACCCTTGGTCATTTGCATAAAGAGACCAGCTCGTTTAGCACAAGTAACATGATAAGCTTGAAAGCAATTACGGTTAGAGCATTGAACACATGCACCCATTTTCTGCTTGCATATGTAACAAACCAACTTCCATCTACTTTTGGGAATTAAATCAATTCCTTCGATTGGTTCCATATATATAGGATTGGCAAAGTACAACTCATTTATCCATAATGCACAAATAACATGACTCCATAAACTATTATCCAATTGTTTGAAAGCTCCAGTTTTGCTAGGACAGAAACAACATTCTATTTTCCGATTATTTTGGTTAATCATACATTTCCGGCATAACCACTGACCTTCAGGAATAAAAGCTATCCCATAACATTCCTGATGGACAGCGATGTCACATCCGTCACAGAATACAATAGCATTGGAATTGTCACAATCACTGTCGTTACACACAGCACATTTTTGTTCTGTGAATGAATTGTTGATAATACCATCATCATTCCCATACTTGAAATTGTTAGATGATTCGTTAAGACTTAATAATTGGTTGGAATTACTTTCTAGATCATTGTTGTTCATTTGCACTTCTAATTTCGACCATTCGTTCTCCAATATGGTGATCAATATTTCAAAAATTTCTGGTTTTAGTTTGATGATGTTATTTGGATTTTTGAAGTTTCGATCCATTAAGTAACAGTAGTCTTGTTCATCCATATCATACTCTACCTGGTTTTGTTTCCTGTAGATTTTGCTCTGTATAGTTTCTCCATTGTTCAACTTGAAAGGACGTATGTATGTGTCGTTAGCCTTATGATTATGATGTTTTTTATTAGGATCTTGTAGTCCATAGTCAATTAACTGTTTGGTCAATTTGATATAATTGTACCGGCTGTCATGGTTCTTTTGTTTTTTTATAAAAACCGGCCGTTTGAGTTCAACCATGCGCTTCCCGTAGTCATTGACCGCATACTGTCGTCCGTTATCCTCTTCATTATCATCTTCGTCGTTATCAGGTAGGACAAACACGTTCAATTGAGCATTTTCATCTAGGTCAGGATATATTTCTTTGAAGTCTCGCTCCTCTCGAGGTTTAGAATTATCAAATAAGTTTCTTTCTTCGGCCACCAGTGATTCAGGGATATTAATTCCTAGCGAAGACGTTATGTTCATCGTCCCCAGAGAATGGTGGTTATTGTCCTCAGCTTTTAGATCGAAAAAAAAAAAAAAAAAAATAAAATATAAATAAAAAAACAAATTAAGCGAAAAGACCCAGACCTCCTTTTGTCACTAACCTGTCAAATATATTACGTCATGATCACCGTATAGTAACATAAAGCGTAGCGGGCTATTGACGTAGATTATCAGAACCACCTAAGAGGCCACGTATGGAATAGAATTAGAACCTTAAATAGAACAATGTCGAATAAAAAAAAAATAAGCAGGAATATCCGGCGGACTTCTTCTGCCTTTATAGATCTCCCTGTTGGATAGCCGCCAATGTTTAGCTTTACTTTTGTATGACAACGCCTTGATGTAGGCTATAAAGCCACTAAAGTGTCATCGTCGACAATATATAAGATATGTCCATAGCCCCACCAAATTTTTGATCGCCCAGAAGAACCATAACTATGGAAATGTTTCACCATGAGAGTGGATACACAGTTATTTCCTCCCCAGTAGTGTACCCTATGAATCAGCCCGGATACAGGATCCAGGACAGCACCCCTATCGTCAGCAGCTCAGGCTCATCTTCGGCTACGTTTTAATCTCGGAGAATATATCACGGTCATATCTCCGGAGCTTCAACCCGTATCTTTTTCGTATCTTTCCCTACGATTTCCCCCGGATCTCCCCCGGCGCCCATGTCGACTGTCACCCCATATATGTGTCAATTACGTAAGCCGCGTGAAATTATAGTGGGGCAAGTTACAATCTAAACCTTCACAAATGGCACAGAAGCAATCAATTGCTAACAATAGGGTTTGAGATTCAAAAAAAAAAAAATCAAACTGATGGAGAGAAGTTGTGTCCAGGCAGGTTTATTTCTAGTTCTTGACTTTAGAAAGTAATCCTTCTTTTTATTTTCTTTTTTCTTTTTTTTCTTTTTTGTTTTTTTCCTTTACCTCGTTCCTTTATTTCTTCAGCGTGTGTACCGATCCCTAATCTCCGTTCTCGTTGTAAAAAGTTTCGGTTCTTTCCTTCCTTAGCGTGTTTACCGATCCCTAATCTCCTTATCGTTGTCTACGGTTCTGCAACCAAAGTTTCCTCCTTCTATCACCATGGGTAACAACACCTCCGCTCCATCAGTTAGAAAGTCGTCGGCAGGGGTAGAAAAGTCTTCTGCTGGGGCCCATCATGAGAATTTGGAAGAAGAGTTTAATGATATGGTTCTCCATGAAGTTAAACAAGACCCCCAGCAGTATCATCAAATGCTTCAGAGAAATAACATCATTCCGATTTCCAATGACGCCTCTGAATCCAATCTTAACGTCAAACGCGCCCGTTCACAATCAGCTACCTACAAACAGTTCAGCAATGACATGATCGAAGATGAATTCAATGAACTCAATGATGGTCTTTTGGAAACTGACGTCACCGAAGTCAGCCGTAATATCCTCCCCAATAATGATAGCAGTAACACCAACAGTAGTGGCGGCTACAGTGATGACGATAAAATGGATGGTGTCCAACAAGACGAACAACAGCAACAACAACAGCCGCTGGCAAACTACATTCACAATCATCATTTCTACAATCAACCATTTCTTTCTGATGATTCCACTCCAGAACCCACCACCAATAACATCTTCAGTAATGAAAGCACTCCAACTCCCGATTTGAGTAAGGTTGACTTCACCAAGATATCTGCTCCCCCGGCATTAATGAATAATACCTACAGTCAAGCACGATACCCGCCACAGCACATGCAGAACTCGGCTGAAATGCTCAACGATCCTAAAACTATTCCTGTAGAAATCAAATGGGTCAATACTACTCGAGAGAATATCGAAAAAATCGCAATTATTGGATCGTTTTCCAATTGGAGAGATGTGATCAGATTAAGACCTTCAACCGATCATTCGAACGAATATGTAACTACCATCAAACTACCTTTGGGGGTACATAAATTGTTGTACATTATCAATAATGAATATCGAGTGAGTGAACAGTTACCTACCGCCACTGATCAAGAAGGGATTTTCTTCAATTGGTTCGAGGTCTTAGACCATCAGCATTTGTTTAATCATTCCCAAAATCAACCTAACCATGTGGGGGCTCTGTCATATTATGATGCTAATATTATCCAGGTAGCAGGAAAACAAACCGTAGATAACATCCAACAAAAATCTAATAACTTCCTAGCCAAAGTTTCGAAAGAAACCCCAGATTTTGAACATATAGAATATCCATTGGATGAGGATATGATCCATGAAGATACCCCCACCAACAGTTTCAATCCTACTCCTCCTCCTCCTCCTCCGCCACATGAATCTACCGATATGAATTTGGGCGACTCTCTTGATCAACCACCCGGTGAGAAATACGTTCCTTACAATGAAAACTTATCCTCGTCGTTCCTTGGCTCAATGGAGCTTACCCCAAAGCTAATCTATTCTCATGAAATCCCCGAGATGTTTGTAAACTACGATTACTTCAAACAAAAGGGTCCTGATTTCGAGTTACCTGAACCTCCACAGTTACCAGCACACTTGAATAATGTTTTACTTAATAAGATTTCGAATAATCAGAGTCAGAATCATGCTCAGGTGTCCCCATCGCCTAGACTCCAAAATGGACATAATCATCATCACCACCACCATCATAATCACCACCAATCTAACTCCTACGATGGCTTCCGTCCCCCTAACATCCCTCATAATTCGTCTGATTTTGGCTCCTCGTCTTCAGGATCTTCCAAACGTCCACCATTAAGAAGAGCAGACAGTTCGTACTATGCCTCGAATAAGGAAGCCTATCACTTGTCTATTCCTAACCATGTAATTCTCAATCATTTGATGACCACTTCGATACGAAACGATGTGTTGACGGTTGCATGTATAACTCGTTATTCGGGGAAGTTCGTCACTCAAATAATGCACTCCCCAGCAGATACTTAAATGAGAGAATGTTGTAATGTGGGGAGTAGCTCATTCTTTAGCCCCCCCCCCCCCGACCGTTGATCGGCCGAGGAAAATTGCAAAATGGACAGAACACCTTAATGGGCAGCCACACCTTGTTCCAACCGGCTTTAGAGGGCTCGGCCGAGACAAAATAGGTAGACATACCGCAGAGGACAAGAATTACAAACAATAAGGGCCACTCAAGTGAAGATCCTGTGGGAGTGGACTACACGGTCCATTAATGGAAGGACGACTAACAAAGTCCGATACCGTTGCTTATCGGCTGCTGCATTTTTCCATGCATGTTTCGGTGCTGACAAATTCTTTGCTAAAAAGTTATTAATAATCAGAATGTGAGTGGTGCTCAATGGCCGGCACAAAAGTCGCTATATATCCTCCATTACCGTAGAGCCCAGTATGTATATCATCATATTTATCTTAAGAGGATTCAATCGGCTTCAATCGGTTTCCATCGGTTTCAATCGGTTTCCATCTAAAATTGCTGTAGACCCGTACCTCAGTCAGTTCGGTTACATCGGTGAAACATTGCGGACCCTCGATTTTGTTTCAGGTTACAAATAAGCCCATTACAAAAGAGAAGCTCCTTCAATTGAGCGGTAGCAACATCTTTTCTAGCGATAATTATGAGCTGGAGTGGAATCAAAAAGGCTATCAACCGGGCCGGTACCCAGGTTATGGTGAAAACTGGCCATATTGACGAGACGATAGACCAAGAATACGAATTTGAACTCAAGCGATTCAAGAATATGGAAACTAATTCACAGAAGTTGCACAAGGAACTCAAACACTATTTCGAGTCGTTGAAGATATTGAACACAGCCCAAACCAACATCACCGAAGTTCTTAGCGAATTCTACGGTGCCGGCAACGTAGCGGAGGACAAGAAGTATGAGAACTTCGCTGAATTGTATTATCAGTCAACCCAAGACTTTCAGGCCCAAGCTCTTGCCGAGCTACAACAACCATACCACCAGACGGTGTTGAATCCCATTGGCCGGTTCAACTCGTACTACATTGAGATCAACGAGGCCATCAAGAAACGCAACAACAAGAAGCTTGATTACGATGCCATGAAGAGTAAAGTGAAGAAATTAGTGGAAAAACCAGAAGCTACTGGAGAATACGAAACGAAGTTGAACGATTCGCTGGCTGCCTTGGCGGAAAGCGAGCAGTTGTATGAGGAGATTAATACCAAACTTAAAGTGGAGCTTCCAAAGCTCATCAATCTACGAATCCCCTATTTGGACCCTTCATTTGAGTCATTTGTAAAGCTTCAACTCCGCTACTTCAACGAAAATTACCGCCATCTCCAGACTTTGGAACAAAAATTGGACGCCAGTACGAGGGAGGATTACGTCCACGCAGGCTTGGATCGGAGATTGGACAGTGTCTTGGATAAGATGAAGGAACTTAACATCACAGGGTAGGTTCGGGACTCAATATTAGCTCCGTAGGGCCCAGTTTACTTATAGTTTGCTCCCTTTCCTCTGGTTTTAGGCCCGCGTCCTCGGGCAATTTACTCCGTTCCCACCTGTGCTCGACCCGCGTTCTTGCGCAATCAACTTCTTCCGCACCGATGCTCGGCCCAGTCTTCCCACGACATTCACCTTTCCACCCGGCGGTCGGCCAATTCTTCGCGCGACCTTTCTCTTCTGCCGGGCCTACGCTCTCATCCGAGTTTTCGCTCGCTTGCGGGCAAAATCTGTACACTATTTCGTAGATCATCAAATGAAAATACACGATCTCATCCTTACCACTTTCTTCTTAACCACTTTCCCACTCCTGCTCCCGCTCTCTGCCCCCGTTGAATGTTTAGGAAGATCAGAATCGGTGCGTCGGACCCGGACCCGCCCGTAGCCTTTGATGATGCGTTCTGGCAATGGTACTACGACAGCTACTCGCGACACATCTCCCAGGTTGAGGTCGAAGGAGCATTGAAGCCCCTAGCAAAAAAGTTCCACTCCAACTCGTCGGCGGTCCAGCTGGTGATCAAATACTTCGACTTACAGAAACTCCCGTTACCCTCAATCACCCAGACCATTGCTTTATTGAAGTCTCCGTTCACCCAAGGTGATCCCGTCAAGACATTTTACTTGATCAGATTCTTCCAGTTGAGTGGTGATGGTTTGTTCATTACCAACGAAGGCATCGACAAATCTGGCAGTGCCATAGCGTTTGTTGGCGCCGAAAACTGGGAAAATGTCATGTGCTATCTCGATGCATTGTTGTTCTCTATGTTTGCTAATCTTGAGAGCTTTGAGCCCATGCTTTTCGTATCAAATCAACACGATTACTTGACAAATCAACTCTCCGCCCTCTTGCGGTTGTACGTGAACCTTTTGAGATCAGGAAACTTGATAACTACCGATATCACCATGCGAATCTGTGAAGTGTTGAAGAAATTAGGATTCAACGAAGCAATGAGCCATAAACAGCAGGATTCAGCTACTTTATTCGAATTTTTAACAGAAGTTTTGGCCATGCCCCTCTTAACCTTCAAAATCGATATTAAACATGGTGGTAAACTCGATAAAGGGGATCAGAAGTACTCGAAAGAGAGAATACTTTTCGTAAGTTTACCGGATGACGAAAGTATCAACGAAACTCAAGTTACTGAAGAAACTGGAGAAGACGATGAGGATCATGAGGATGCAATTCTCTTGGAAGAATGTCTTGAACATTACTTTAATAACTCCATTAGCGTCAAGAGAGAATTGGAAAGAAGAGCGACGCTCGAGTCTTTGCGGGCGTCCAATGCTGGGGAAATAATGTTTGAAGATATCCCAGAAGACCCCAGTGAACTCTCAGATCCTTCACGTAGCCCGAAAAGAATGTACCGGTCCGACAGTAAATCCAACTCCGTGCGGCTTCAAACCAGAACTAGATCCTCCACCCTCTCATTATGGTCGAACAATAATGACCCTTCCGAAACCGACTCCAATAAACCCAGAGAGGTGAGCTTGCCAGCATGGATGTTTCTACGATTACTCCCATTTTACACCGATGATAATGACGAAGAAAATACCGTGAAATCTTCGTTGGAGTTTGTAAACAGACGGCCCATAGTGCCAATTTGCTTGAAACGATACTCATTCAATTCGGAAAAGATCGTGGCCAATCGATCTCAGAAGAGAATCATTATACCCCCTATCATTGACCTTCCCTCCTTCGTGGCCGACGACATCAACGATAGTATCACTGGTGATTATAAGTTGATTTTAGAGAGTGCCCTTTGTCATCGTGGTACCACCATTTCCTCGGGTCACTTTGTTTCCGCCATAAGAAAAAACACGAACAACGTTAACGAAACCGATGAAGAAGCCCACAATGCTACTTGGTACCTCTACGATGACATGAAGAAGAAGTCGAGAGTGCGAGAGAAGACTTTCAAGGATATCTTTGACTCCGAATGGCCCTACATGCTTTTCTATCGTTTGGTTGCAAATGGTGAACGATCACGTACCACCAGTGCCTCCTCGTCGCATTCATCATTGTTCATTCCTCCAAAGGGATCCAAAAGTAAGTACTGGGCGGAGAAGCCAGAAGATGCGTTAACCCCAATACTTTCGGTGAGTTCTCTTTCCAAATCTGAAATGTCCGCGGTAAACAGCACCGTTACCATTCCGATTCCAGAAGTTTCTCCTTCAGAAACCAAGTTTCTTGACGTAAGAAAGAAGTATTACTGGTATCTTACAGATAAGAATAAGAACTATTACAAAGAATTACCCACGCTATCGAAGTCAGGCACAAGAGATATGAGCGTAAGTCTTTCACCTCAATTCAGAAGAAACAGTCAATGGAGTAGTACCAGTAGCATGTTTCCGGAGATCACAGCGAACCCACCGCCAACAATGGAAAAGTCTGATTTGACAGAAGTGGATGAAAAACTCCGTAATCTCGAATTGAGTCAAACGGAATCTCGTAGTAGCAGCAAATGGAAGTTACCATTCAGTAATCGTGGTAGCAAAAGTGCTGTTGGCAGTCCGGATATTGTTACTCCTACATCCAATTCAGAGACCAACTTACACCGAACGATTTCCCCCATTGATATCACTGAAATAAAGGAGGAGAAAGAATACCAATATCACTTTGGTGAAGACCAAAAGGAGAAGCAACATGGAGACCAGAAGGACGAAGGTAAGAAGCAGCATCATCATCACTTTGGCGGAGACCAAAAGAAGAGAAAGCATAAGAAACTGCTCAAGAGACGAGATGACTATAGAAAGGAGAAGTGTGTTATACTGTAGCATGGACTATGGAACTGCATTAGACATAGACTAAAACTGCATGAGAGATAGATTTATATATTACAACTGTTACTATGGAGATTCGAAAGATCCTATAATTATTTAATTTAAGCAAGAACAAATGGTTTACCTGTAGTAAGCAAAGGGCTGACCTATGTTAGAGTCAGCAGTACAAATTCTTCCTTAGCTTTCAGGTCTGGAAGTTTCATTGAATATGTAGACGTATTCACTCTAGTCGCAGTAGTATATTTCACCCAGGGCACCAGCCATGGCTACCTTGCTACCTTCTTGGGGATGGGCCACAATACATGAGATTGCCTTTTTACTCACCTTTAGCTTGTTCATCATCTTGCCTGTTTTCCAGTCCCAGAACACCCCGAAACCTCGACTGTCACCGCTCATGAGGATCTTACCATCTGGACTGATGTCTAGGCCTATTCCATGGCCAGCTACATTGTGCCCCGTGAATAATTTGTTTTTGTTGAACCGGTACTTTCCGTGGCCCTGTATTACGCTTACAGAGTTATCCATACTCTGTAAAGCAATGTAGTCCCCCGATGGGTGCATGGCAGCAAATGGCATAGCATAAAGAGCAGGATCGGAGATATGCTTCACTGGGATGTTGATTTGCCAATCCCAGAACCTCACTGACTTATCTGCCGAGGTCGACATGAACCGATGGCCCTCTTCGATGATAGTAAGTGAGCTGATAGAATCCAAATGGTGGTCATATGTTTGTATAGGAGTGTTGTACGTGGGAATGGACAAATCGTAATGCTCTATCTTATGGTTGCTTAATCCAACAATAAATTCATTCTGGTTGCTAGGATGGAACTTTATACAGTTAGGATTGGCTGAGACGGTGACGGTTTTAAGTATTCGACCTTTTACAGTGTCCCATAAGTGTATTTTCCTGTCAAAACTGCAACTCAAAAATCTTGCTCCGTCATTGGCAAAAGTAATGTCCTTGACGGTTCTTGTGTGTCCGTAGAACCCTCGGAGAAGCTCTCGACGATGGTAAACGTCCCAGAGAAAGATCCTGCCATCATTGCCAGCAGAAAGTAGCAAATGGCCTGATTGAGGAAAAAATGCAAGCCTGGTTATACCTTTGGTATGCTTTTTGTATGTGTAGATGACTTTTTTTGGTACAAAGCACTCCTGTGATCCAGATTCTTTGCTGAGGTTGATGTCTAGATCTCGAGGAACATGGAGATACGTTCTTCCGAGGTAGTCGTACTTAGAAGAACCAAAGAACTCGGTACCAACCGTGGGAAGAACTACGTCGGTCTCTTCATCTTCATTACTTTCTTCTTCTTCATCATCTGCCTGTTTGTTTTCATTCTCGAGCATCTCTGTAGTCTTTAGCACCTTTGCTGAGGTATCTGTCTTCTCTGGCTCTGTTTCTGTCTCCAGCACCTCTTCCTCAGACTGGTACAGGGCCCATGGATCGCCCTTCGCTCTGTTCTTCCTCATTTTCTTCGCCAAACGCTTTGCCTCCCCTGCTGGACGCTTCTTATGCCTCAATTGAGCCTCAAACCTCACCTGGCTGCTGAACTCATCCCGCACCATTCCTCCATAACTACCAACAACACTCTCAACTATAGGCACTTCCACCGGTATTTCAACTCCTGGAGCCGCCACCAAAGCGTTTGGACCTGCCAAACTAGTGTTTTCTTCTTCAGACTCGGAGGAGTAGCCTTGTAGTAGAGACATGGCCTCAATGTGACGGAGTTGTATTTCATTTCATCGTTCGCAAGCTTTTGAATTTTTCACCTCATCGCACAGTTTTTTGAGCTCATCATCATCATCTTTCATCATACGCCATGGGTAAAAGAAGAGTCGAAGAAGAGTCGGATTCTGACATAGATGTCAGTTCTACTGATTCCGAGAACGAACAAGAACAAGAAGAAGAACAAGAAGAAGAAGAGATTGTGAATGTTGATTTCGATTACTTCGACTTAAATCCAGAAGTTGACTTCCATGCTACCAAAACTTTCCTTCGTCAATTATTTGGAGATGATTGTAATATGTTCGAAATCTCCGCCTTGGCTGATTTGATCTTGACCAAAAACTCAGTCGGTACCACTATCAAGACTGAAGGTACCGAAAGTGATCCGTTTGCGTTATTGTCAGTAATCAACTTAACCGAAAACTTGGGCCAACCTAGCGTCAAGTCTTTAGTTGATTATTTCTTGCAGAAAACCACTCAAAACTCGGAATTCAATATAATATTGAAGAAACTTTTGTCCGAAGGTAAAACAACCAAGAACTCCTCTAAGCAATTAAAGGTTGGGTTGATTATTAGTGAAAGAATGATCAACATGCCAGTGGAAGTAGTGCCTCCCATGTATAAGATGTTACTCACCGAGATGGAAAAGGCAGAAGATGCTCATGACAAATACGAGTTTGACTACTTTTTGGTGGTATCAAAAATTTACCATATGGTGGCTGCCAACATCCAAGAAGAAACTACAGACAAAAAGTCTAAAAAGAAGAAAGTCCCTGCTGAAAAGGTGGTGGAATCAGACTACTTCCACTATGAAGACATCATTTTGGAGCAGAACGCTAAATACTTTGGTTCCTACAGCTATAATCACACTCATCAAGACACTGACTCCAGAAGAGTGTTTACTGAGTATGGAATTGATCCTAAGTTGAGTTTGATTCTTTTGGACAAGGAAGGTCTTTGCAAGTCAGTTCCTGAAATGGAAGAGAAGTTCCCCCCATTCTAAGGGATTTTTCATGTCCATGGCTGTGGAAAACACAACACTTAGACACTCTACTCTATCCGGTTACTTAAGCCAATGTCTTGCTCACTATTAGACCATTTTCTCGATTCTTTAAACAAGATGTTCAAATCTTCACCTCTCGCCATTATGTATACTAAAATAACATACACCCCGATAAATATCTGTCCCTTCGTAGGATCCTTTGTACTCCATCAAAGTTGGCAGCCATGTAATTGGTCTTGTGCACGACGCATTTTTTTTTTCATCTAAAAATGAAATTTTTTTTTTCTATCTTTCATCAAATCGAATCAACAGAAAGACAACCATGCCTCCACCTCATAAGAACCATAATTTCCGTCCGGAAAACGTCTTGAAGCGTGCTGAAGACTTGATCGCTGTCGGTCAAAGAGAAGCCGCTTTAGAAACCTTGTATGAGTTGATCACCTCCAAAAGAATTCGTTACTTACAAGTTTCTGATTTAGAGCCCATTGGTTTATTACTTATTGAATTAGCAGTTGATTTAAGAAAAGGAAAATTAGCTAAAGATGCTTTACATCAATATAAGAAGAACGTCCAATTATCAGAAAACGGGTTAGAGTCCGTGCAAGTCATTGTTCGTAAGTTCATTGAATTGGCTGAAAAGAAATTGGATGAAGCCCAAGCCAAAGCTGATACCAAAATTGATCAAAATGCTGAAGACGATGACTTGGAAGATTCCCAGACCCCTGAAAGTATCTTGTTATCTGCTGTTTCCAACACCGATTCTGCTGATCGAACTGAACGTGAGTTGGTTACTCCTTGGTTAAGATTCTTATGGGAAGCTTTAAGAGCCACTTTGGATATCTTAAGAAATAACTCCAAGTTAGAAGTCACATACTCTGCTATCGTCACTCAAGCTTTCCAATTCTGTTTGAAATTTGGTAGAAAAGCAGAATTCAGAAGATTATGTGAATTGTTAAGAGCTCATATTCAATCAGTTACTACTCAACCAACGGTTAAAGTTGGTGCTAATACCAATGCTATTGATTTATCTGATGCTGAAACCGTTCAACGTTATTTGGATCAACGTTTCTTCCAATTAAACATTTCAGTTAAGTTGGAGTTATGGCAAGAATCTTTCCGTTCCGTTGATGACGTTCACACTTTGATTACTGCTTCTAAGAAGACTCCAAAACCTGTCATGATGGCCAACTACTACGAGAACTTGGCTAGAATCTTTGCTGTTTCTGATAATGCTTTATTCCATGCTGCTGCTTGGAACAAGTTTTTCAATTTATACTCTCAATCACCAAATGCTACTGATGAAGAATTAGGACATTATGCTTCCATTCTTGTTTTATCTACTTTAGCCATTCCAACAAAATCTTTGACTACCAATGAAACTGTTGTTGATGAGCATAAAGCTAAAAACTCCAAATTGTCCTCGTTATTGAACTTGAGTCAAGTCCCAACCAGAGATGGTTTAATTAAATCTTTGACTGGTAGATCTATCTTAGCTTTCGTTGATCCTGCTATCAAGAACTTGTACAATATCTTAAAAGATAGTGAATTTCATCCATTGACTGCTAAGTCCAAGATCGCCGAAACCTTTAAGATCATTGCTCAAGATAAGGACTACAAACAATATATCCCAACCTTAACTGAAGTTATTTTGATTAGATTGTTCCAACAAGTTTCTCAAATTTATGAAACTGTCAAATTAGAATTTTTGATTTCTTTGGGTGTTTTGGAAGGTACTGAATACACTTTAAGCAGTTTAGAAGTTGAAGACTTAATTGTGAATGCTGTTAAAGATGGTCATTTATCATTAACTATTGATCATGAAACAGATGTTGTTACTTTCAAATCTGATCCTTTTGAAGATTCCTTCAATGAAAACTTGACTTCGAAATTACAACTTAGTCCTTCTGAATTAGTTAGAACTCAATTAAGCAATTTAGCCTTTACTTTATCTTCTTCAACTCAGATCATTGATCCTCAATATGAAGCTCGTGCTAAATATAGACGTGAACTTGCTTTGAAGAGTGCAATCAATGATATGTACAGAGAACAAGAAGAAATTGCTAATAGAGTTAAAATCATGGAAGAACGTAAGAAGATAGCTGAACAACTCAAACGTAAGCAAGATGAAGAAGCCGCTAGATTGTCTCAAGAAAAATTAGTTGCTGAACAGAAAGCTGAACAAGAAAGATTGGTAGCCGAACAAGAAAGAAAGAATCTTGAAAGATTAGAAAGAGAAAGAGAATTGGTATTGGAAAATGATAAGAGAAAGATTGCTGAAGAAATCAATGCTAAAGGTATTATCAAGATTGACTTGGACAATTTGAAAGAATTGGATACTGACAAATTGAAGATGATGCAAATTGAACAATTGAATAAAGATAAGAAGGAATTAGAAGAAAAGTTGAGAGCTTTAGCTAAAAAGACCGATCATTCTGAAAGAGCTTTCAGACGTTTTGAGTTGCAACTATTGGAAAAAGATGCTGCTACTGAAAAAGAAAAATATCTTCAAAGTTATGAAGAAATGAAGAAAGTCAAGATTGAAAAAGCCAAGAAAGATCACCAAAAGGCATTGGCATTGAAGGAACGTTTATCTCGTGTCATTCCTGACTATGAAAATTTCGTCGACGGTATTAATAAGAAGAATGCTGATAAATTGGCTGAATTGAAGAGACAAGCTGGCTATGAATTAGAAAAGGCTAAAGAAGAAAGAATTGCTAGAGTTAAAGAAGAAAGACTCCAACAGTTGAAGATTAGACGTGAGGAAGAAGAAAGAGAAAGGGCTGAAAATGACCGCAAAGCCGCAAGAGAAGCCGAGTTAGCTAAATTCAAAGAAGAAATGAGATTACAAAAAGAAAAGGATGCTGAATTGTTGAGAAGAAGACAAGAAATGGAAGAAGAATTTGCTAAGAGAAAAGGTGTTAGTCCCGCCACTTCAGCTCCTGCCCCTGCTCCTGTTTCTACACCTGCTCCTGTTTCTACACCTGCTCCTGTTCCTGCTGCTGCCCCCGCTGCTCAAAAGCCATTGACTTTCGCTGAAAAGATGAGATTGAAGAGAGCTGCTGCTGCCAGAGGAGGAAATTAGTTTAAATATCTATATTTATAATTTTACATTTAAATTCTAGAGTAGTATGTACTCATACCTTGTAAGCTTACCATCTGATTTCTTCAAAAAAAGCTAAACGAGTCTATATATGTTATAGAGATATATACACTCTAGTTGAATCCCCTATGAAGGGATATAACCTGTTTGGTAGACCTGGTTTTGAATAAGGTTATAAAAGTAATTTTGTTGAAAAAAATCAAAAATATATCAAAAATAGCAATCACTGAGAACTATTTTTTCTGCTAGTATTATTTTTCTTCCATTGGAGCCAATATTCTTATAAATTGAAGTTTTCTTGAAAAAAGTGAAAAACCATTTCATCACATAATGTCATTGGTAACTGTCATAGGGTCTTTGAATTACGACTTGGTTACTTACACGGATAAGGTACCTGCTGGAGGAGAGACATTTCTCGCAAATTCATTTGAGAATCATCTTGGTGGAAAAGGGCTTAACGAGGCCATTGCAACGTCGAGATTATTCGACAAAAGTGGTACTGGTCATGTGAGAATGATTGGGAATATCGGAGATGATTCATTTGGTAAAGAGTTGAAACAGAGTTTACTAGAGAACGGAGTAGACATTAAGTTTGTCAAAACCATTGAAGGGAAATCATCTGGGGTAGCTGTGATCTTGGTTGAGACTAATGGAGAAAACAGAATTTTGATTACTAGCGGTGCAAATGGAGAATTGAAACCCACTAATAAGGATTACGAAGAGTACTTCAAACAATCGAAATCACTGGAGAAACAATTTGTTATATTGCAAAATGAATATCCTGACACTATAAAATCAATTCAATGGATCAAACAAAACCGACCAGGTATCAATATCGCATACAACCCTTCACCCTACAAACCTGAGCTTATCACGGCCGAAACATGGAAACTGATAGATTTGTTGATTGTCAATGAGGGAGAAGCTCTTGATGTTGGAAGGAATTTGTTGGGTGCAAAGGAATTTGAAGAATTCAAAAAGTTGATTGAGAAAGATAATGTCAAAGGATTTAGTGAATTATCGAGTAAATTGCAAAAGCTCATTAATCAAGATAACGTAAGTGTCATAATCATTACCATGGGTAGTTCAGGATCAATTTACACGTCCAAAGATATTGAACCCAAGTTTCATAAAGCCAATAAGATTGAAAATGTTGTTGATACTACAGGAGCTGGTGATACTTTCTTTGGAGGGGTTGTATCGCAATTAGCTAGTGGTAACGATCTTCACGATGCCATTAAATTTGCCAATACCGCTAGTGGATTGGTCATCCAGAAGAAAGGAGCCGCAGAAAGTATTCCTACGATAGAAGAAGTACGGGAAGCCATTGAAAAGAAGTCATGATTTTTTTTTATAAACTCTTCATATAAATAATTAGGTCTCTAGAAAAGGCATATTGGTCGAGCAACTAACCAGCCAGTATAAAATTAATATACATTAGATTCAAGAAAAAACTAAGCTTTTCTTGAACGGACTTTAGTTTCAGGAGCTGGCGTAGGAGAATCGTTTCTACCTGAAACGTGAACGTACTCATTAACTTGAGCAGCAACACCACCACTAACGGACTTAACTCTTCTTGATTTTCTAGAAGATTTTCTCTTGTAAACGTCAATGTAGAAAGCAATGAATAAAACCAAGTAGGAAGATAAGATACCACAACCAGAGTAAGCAGCCAACATAGTACCAGCACAATCACCACATACAGGGAAAATGGTGGAAGTGGAAAAATATGTGAAGATGATTTTTTGGTAGGTTGCAAAATAGACAAAGCCCAAGTCCAAAACGAATTGGATGATTTGGAATCTGGTGACCCATTCTTTCCACCAAACCCTGATACCTCTTGCAGCCAAGAAGTAGTACCAGTACATCACAACATGGACACCCAAGTTAAGGGAGATTGGAACCCAAGAAATAGGTGTGGTACCAATTAATTGGGTGTAACAAAGTAAAGCAGTGGCACCATGATGGTAAGTGTGTAAGAAAGTCAATTTTTTCTGCTTAACGACCAAGAAAAGAGTATCGACAAACTCACAGAATTTGGTCAAGTAGTTAAGATAGTACAAGCAAACGAGTTGTTGAGTCCACGCGTTTTCATTACAAATAGCATAGAAGATACCGTGATGATAGATGATTGGAATCAATTGTTCAGCCATAAGCACCAACAAGGTGAAAGATAAGGAGGTTAAGAACAAGTTATGGACTTGGAACAAGCCGTTCAAGACCAAAGGAGTAATTTTGAATTTTTTCATCAAGTAGTCACCACCGAAAATGACAACATAGTAAGTGGAAATGGCAGCAGCGACTGGAGGGAACGTGGACAATGGTAATTCACCGGCAACAAACTGGAATTCGGAGGGCACGAAAGCACCGCTGGTAGCCTTGGACACCAAGTGGTCGAAGATAGGCCATAACTGGACACCGAAGGGAGTATCAAATGTTGGTAAAAACGACGACATCTGTAGTTTGATACGAACCGAGGTCAAAACTAATAGTAGGGGAAAGGAAAATAAATACCCAAAAAGAAAAAGAACGGGGATAAGGAAAAAGAGGGACGGAAAGGATGGGAAACGGTCTATTTAAGAACAGATCACGTAGTAAGTATGAAGTGTTGAAAGAAAATAGAGCCGACTAAGAACAAATGAAAAAAAAAAGAAAGAAGCGGGAAAAATCAACGAGAGATGAAGAGAAAATGAGAAGTTTCCCCAAACAAAAAAAGTTTAGTACGCGAGGAGATCAAAACAAAGAAAAATAAGCGTGAAAATTTTTGTAGCATATTAAACAAGACCGATGTTTAGAGTCGTACAAGGAGAGAATCTCGGGACTCGAGAAAGAAGCAGGAGTGGGGAGAGTGTTGAAGGAAACAAGAGAGAGGATAGTGGGAGTGGAGGTGAAAGTGCCAGTGAAAGTGCCAGTGAAAGTGACAGTGACAGCGACAGTGAAAGCAGTGACAGTTCCAGCCAATTAATGGCGAAGCCAGTTTACATATCTAAAACCAAAAGAGAACAGGGTTCGGCGGAAACAGATCTTCAGTCGATTACTCTCGCCAAGGTGGAGTTTGCTAGTGCCAGTGACGCCAAGCTGGTGCAATCGGATCAGTTTGATGGGGTCGATGACACCGACGACGTGAACCCCGCGGCCGAGTTTGGCGAGTGGATGGCACGTGAACGAGGCCGGCTTCAACGCCATCGCGATGAACTCCGGTCGGAGGAGACAGAAAAGGACGAAGCATTGAAAAGAAGAGGCCATTAAATATGGCAAACGGGTCGGAGGTACGGATGGATTTCCGAAGGTCGGAGATGGACTCTGAAGTAAGCCGGTGGCCTACGACAGCCATAAACCAGGGGTAGTGGCTCGGAACCGGAAAAACTAGCTTAATTATGGATTTTTGCGTGTGTGGACAGGAAGATCTATTTCACACGGCAAACTCACTCGCGATAACCGGCTCGGCGCTATACTACGATAGTATCTAATTGTTGCTGATGAAATCCTGCTTGGTAGAGACCGATCGTTTCACACGGCACTCGTGGTTTCGGCGCTAACGTTCAGTTTCGGCCGGTATTTCTTTTTTGAAGTGCTCAGCTGTGTGATTTCTTTTTAGAATTTAATTTCGCTTAATTTTTGACATATTCAAAATGCAGGTCTGTATTTCAGTCATAACCAAAAATATAGCGAAAATTCCATGCCCCTTGCATGCGAACACATACAAATTGCCTAATTGGCTACCCAATGTAATTTCCTAATTAGTTAACCGGATTCGATGGTGAATTTTGCTATTTATACCAAGGTTGTTTCCTTCTCCCAGAGAACAATGCAGGTAGCTGTATGATTCAAACGATAATGTTACTTCAGCTATTGCTCTGCATTGCTGCTGCCCTTGCAGGATTTATCAGTGACACATTCTTCTCTGATGAAAGTGGTTCTCCTGTTGCCCAAATTACTTTGGGGACTCCACCACAAAAATACCGGGCTATTCTAGGGACCGGGTCCTCAGTGCCCATGTTCGTTGTGGACTTCAATCAAGGTGTATACGCTGGTTACAACTACGACGGTCACAAATCTTCTTCCCTCGAGGAAACAGATGCCTCTGCTACCTTAGTGTACGGATCTGGTACCTACACCGGCAACTGGAGTACCGATGTGGCATCGTGGGACTCAAACACTTTCAACCTTACATTCATAGACTCTGACACCGATAGTTCCCCCATCGTGGGAGTTAACCCTACCTACAACAAGTCCAATATTTTGAATCAACTCGAGAAACAGGGAGTTATCGATCAAAAAGTCTTTAGCATGTACTATGACGATCTTCTGAACCTAACCGGCTCGTATGTGATTGGAGGAATTGATCGTTCGAAGTTTACCGGCGATTTGGTACCGGTTGGATTTGAATATATTCAAGTAAATAACTACACCTTATCCGATTCCAATTCTACCAATCTTGCCAATTATACTCAGGAAATCAACCTTTTGTTCGATACCGGTGGTATATTTGCCATGATCCCCGATGATATTGAAGAAAAGATCTACAGGAAGTACGGAGACGGAAGGACCGTTGATTGCTCGGTTATCAAGCAGGCCAAGCCGGTGATCACTGCTGTTGTTAGCGGAGTCTATACCTTGACTCTTCACCTTGAAGATTACATTGGAAGTTGTGATTCTTCGACCCAGTTAACCCAGGTGACTTCGTTTTCCCCCAACACCCCTCAAGATGTTACGGGGCCATCGTTTTTCAAAAATGCTTATGTAGTGTGGGACTATGAAAATAAGCAGGTGCTTTTGGCTAATAGAAACCCTAACCCTGGATCCCCTGACTTACACCTCCTTGATACCCAAAAATCATAGAATAGACGATATAGATAAATTATGTAGATAGGAACTCCGAAAAACGGTCACACTCATCTTTTAAGCACATAATGTATCACATAAAAAGGCTTTTGCTTTTGCATGTCGGACTAATGTCGCTCTAATTGCATACTGCGACAAATAATCCGATTGCAACTTCAGCTTTTTGCATTTCTTTGCGCCATTCTTCACTCTTTTCCTTCCATTCTTCCACTTCTTCAATCTTTCCCTTCTCATTTTTCCAACTAATGTCTTTGGTGCCATTGCCTAGTGGCATTATTCCGTTTCTTGAAGGCTACTTCCCACAGCAAAAGCCCAATCGACCATACGTTACCTTGTCATATGCGCAATCACTTGATTCAAGAATAGCAGCCAAACCAGGAGTGCAAACAGTTATCTCTCATGCTGAAACCAAGACCATGACCCATTATATTCGGTCTAAACATGATGCTATACTTGTAGGAATAGGAACAGTGTTGGCTGATGATCCCAAATTGAACTGTCGTTATGGGGGTGGTAAATCTCCGCGGCCCATAATCATCGATCCGAAAGCCAAGTGGGATTACTCCAACTCCCTTCTCCGCCAAATTGCCGATAACGGCGAAGGATTGGCTCCATTTATCGTTGTGGACGAGAAAACAAGTCCTTATCAACAAAACGTCCTGGTTCTTGCTGAACAAGGCGGGAAATACTTGCCCTTACCATTGTCCAACAGTAGTGGTGATAACTGGGAGTTGATTCTACTGGCCCTAAATGACAATGGGATCAAATCAGTAATGGTTGAAGGAGGTGCCAGAATCATAAATGATCTTCTAGAGTACCATACTAAAGCGAAAATTATAGACAGTTTGATAGTCACAATAGGACCGGTTTATTTGAGTAATGAGGGGGTCGAAGTGAGCCCTAGTCGGCATGTTCAGTTGGATAATGTGAAATGGTGGACTGGAGTTAGAGACAGTGTTGTAGCTGCTACGGTGGTATGAACTACATTGGGCAATAATGCTCGCAATGAACAATTGTACTTGCCGTTTACAATCATACTATAGACGCTCCTTCCTGTCAACAAGAGAACCGCTTTCCTACACTCTTTACGTACAAACTATATTACATTATTTTCTAAACATGCTATGATACTCTCCCGCGCCTATAAGCAGATTCTGTAGGAAGCATAACGCCCAGAGGTTTCCGATCTTCTGATAATTTTCACTACTTCACCTCTTTTTAAACCAAGATATCTTGCTACAGGATCTTCCCTTTGGATTCTTGGTAATTGTGACTCTTTTAATCTGTATCTGTCCAATAATTCTTTCTTTTCATCTTTGGCCAATTTGATATGTTTTGGAACCAATTCATGGTGAGTGATATTAACAATTAAATCATTTTCTTGGAAAGTTTCGATCGATGCTGGTGATACGGTTGGAATCAACTTGTTGGCACTTGGAGTTATGGAGTTTTGGTAAATGAAAATCCCAGTACCAAAGTTCTTTTCACTGATATGAATACAGAAATTTCTCATGGTTTTGATACCAACCGAGCTTTCATCACAGAATTCAACCCATAATGATCCCATGTCCGGAAACTTCTCTAAGGATTCAGCTGTAGGATTAGCCTGGAAACACATCAATTTTCTTTGTGGTTCTCCCATGTCGTTACAGATCTTACTTCTAAACTCTTCCAATGTCATCTCAATTTCTTCTTGGGTGATGTAGTAACCACGGTCTCTGACCAACTCCTTGACGGTCTTGAAGGTTCTCCATAAACGAGACACAGTTCTGTCGGTTTCTTCCATTTTGTATTGTCCACCCCGAGTGCTACCTGATGTTCGAGCCTGTTGAAGGTTTTCAGGTTTTTTTTTTTCATCACATCTCACTCTCCAAAGGACTGCACATATCATCACGTGAAACCCGTACACCCAAATATGGATGCCAATATCTAAGGAGAAACCTGGGAGGAGACCTTAGGGATGGCCAAGAGGGCGAAAGAAGAGAACGCTGTGACATCATGCTTTACACTTAATGGTTGGTGTATGAAGAGAAAGAGTTGTTGACCATTTTACTAGACTGGCTTTGATTGTGACATCAATCTAAATACTAGAGCGAAGTAGTCAAATGTAGGTACTGTTGAAGATGGGATGACAAAAGCATATAAGAGAAAGACACAGGGCGAACAAGAATTCTGGTCCAAATAATATACCTGAAGGATTAGAAGTTGATACTATCTTTTCTAATTGACTGCATTTAAGTCAAATCTATGTATATGTCTGTACTTCAGCCTATTCTGAGGTTCAACTATCTTGCACTCACCTGATTCCTTTTGGGTGTTTCAAACCCGTGAAGGATACTACACTCCCCTTTAAAACGTGAAAATCACCTTGTGAGAATTTCAAGAGACGCAACAAAAACTACCATAAGAAGCTAGAACCGAAACAAGTAACTACAATACTTTGTGTAAATCTGCAATATCGCCAAGCCACCGTATTAGGCCATTTGCTATACGGACTTCTAGATATGTTTCCGAGTATTTATCTCTTGTTGAAAAATAGCTTCTTAATTTAGGAGGGAATCTACACCTCATGTTAATGAACGAAGATAACTGTCCCCTTAGCTGCAAATTTCCGAAATGAAAAGGTCCATCAGAAGTATGCCCCATAAAATGGAATGAAGCAGACCTGACAAGGAAGTGCTTCGGGAAAATTTGTTAGATTAACTATCAACAGATTTTAGACTCTTGCATGATACTACATTGGCGAAATACCTCTACATTGTCATTGGATATTTGTTCCCACGTGGAGATGAGATGTTTGAGTTGTATAATACTGTTTCAGAAACAATATGGTTTATTACTTGCATTGCAATGTGATAAGACCGATGATGGCATCTCCCCACGAGCTCTACAAAGCAGTATTTATAAGAGGCTGGATTCATTAATTGTAAAAGCCCAAATCACCAGTGTTGCAGAATGGTTTCAGTCTCTAAATTAGTCAACAACGGATTGCTATTGGTCAATCAAGCAATCTACAAAGATGTTGTAACTCCTCAACAAGCTTCAGTTGAAAATTTCAACGTCGTCTACTTCATGGGAGGTGCAGGACCATACATTCAGAGACCAAATTACGGAATCTCCCCCGATATTCCCAAACAATGTGAAGTGAAACAAGTTCAATTGCTTAGTAGGCACGGAGAAAGATATCCAACAACCAGCACAGGTAAATCGCTTAAAGCTCTTTATGATAAATTTCAAAATTATACTGGAACTTTCAAAGGTGATCTTGCGTTTTTGAACGACTACGAATACTTCGTTCACGATTCTGATCTTTACGAAAAGGAAACTACCGCTGCCAATTCTGACAGTATCTATGCTGGTACCACAGATTTGCTAACTCACGGGGTTGCTTTTAGAAGCAAGTATAACGATATCTTTGATAAAAACCAAACTTTGTTGATTTTCACTTCGAACTCAGGTAGAATACATACCAGCTCCAAGTACTTCGCTAGAGGCTTTTTAGGAGATGATTATGAAGAAAACAAGGTTCAATACGTAATTCTCGACGAAAAAGATTCGATGGGTGCAAATTCTTTGACTCCAAGTAACGGTTGTGCTGCTCTCAACAGCTCAGTTAACGAGGAAACCGTCAAGAAATATGACTCGACTTACTTAAAAGATATTAGTGCTAGATTAGAAAATCAAAACCCAGGATTGAACTTGACTACGTCCCAGGTTTCCAATTTATTTGCATGGTGTGCTTATGAATTAAACGTAAATGGCTCTTCTCCCTTTTGCAGCGTTTTCACCAACGAGGAATGGATTCGTTATTCCTACTCTGTTGACCTTGATAAATACTACCTGGTGGGCCCAGCTAATAATTTAACTGCTACTGTTGCATCTCCTTGGTTGTCTGCTTCTTTGGAATTATTGAAAGAAGACGATAACGAGAATAAGGTTTGGTTATCTTTCGTCCATGACGGTGACATTTACCGTTACTTGACTGCTGCAGGTTTAATCAGCTCAAAATACGAAATGCCAGTTGATCATATCCCATTTCCGATTCCCTACCAAAATGTGCATATCTCTCCTCAGGGTGCAAGAGTTTATACTGAAAAACTACAATGTTCTAATGAAACATATGTTAGAATTATTGTAAATGATGCGGTCATGCCAATTGAAAGTTGTCAAAATGGTCCTGGCTTCTCTTGTAAATTCTCCGACTACGAAGCTTACGTCGAAAGACAACTCGAAGGAAACAGCTATGCTGATAACTGTCACGCTGACGAAGGCGTGCCTACCTCCTTGACATTCTATTGGGATTATGTCGAAAAGAATTACTTTGCAGAAGATATCAACCAATAAATAAAAAAGTACATTTTAATTCTATAACTTTACATTGTTAGTTTTTTGAAATACATCCATGACATCGTTCAACTATCGTTACCTTTATGTAATCATTTCTTTTCATGGACGTATCCTTATTTTAGACATCTTTTTTATCCTCCACTACTTATCAAATTTACGTCTAAACCTCAACTCAATATCAGAACTGCTCTTCCATATCTTGGTTTTAATAGTTTGCAACGTCATATTCTGGTCAAGTTCTTCTCCCTTACACTCAAGAACTAACCATTCGGTGGGTAGTTTATGGTCTTTCATTTCAGAGGTTCGGGAATCGAATTTCTCCGTTAAATATGAAAGGACTTTACTCACTCTCAACATATTATGAGACGAAAGCTTGATTGAACTATCCAAGACTGGCAACCTTTTAATTTTACGTTGGGACTTACCTCCAATCTTTTTATCAATTGGAAGCAGACTATACTCGACTTCAAGTAATTGGAAAGCAATTTTGGGAGATTCCTTGATAGGAAATCGATCATAGAGTATTGGCTGACCGATCCACTTGGGAAGATGATTTCTTAAGTCATTGATTAAAGACATGTTGGTAGGTGCCGAGGAATTGTTGATTTTGAGGAGATCTTCAAATTGGAAGCTGCAAACATCTCGATAATTACCCAATTCTGAAGAATTCTCAAAGATGATAATCAATAAATTGGAAGGTAATCGGTTGGAATTAATCATCGGCTTATAAAGCTCAAATTCCTCATCTTTATACTGATCATTAAGTCGAGGGATATTAGTATAAAGCTTCAACAATGATTCAGTAAGCTTTGGATTTTTACCCATGCTATCATACTTTTCAATATACCTTCTTTTATTGAACTGTAATAATTTCATGATGGAATCTTCATTAGCAGGACCTGAGATATCACTTATTTCCTTATATTCATTTATACGATCATTCAATTCTGCTTCATCTAATGTAGCATCAACTACACTCGAAGTATCAGCATCGCCTACGGATACTGCGGGGCTATTTGCTCCATTGCCTGCGAGCTGTGGGATGTTGTTTTTGGAAGATTTTCTATTGAACATTCTCAACCTCCTCGATGGAGTGAGTTGACCAGCAGCGGCATCATCATCATTCTCAGCTGTGTTTTGGGTCTTAAGCTTTTGTTTATACGTCTTAAGCTCTTCTCTTAATCGCTTATCAAACTCCCATTCATATAACGAGTATTTATAAAACAATGAGTTTATTAGTATTCTTGAAAGTTGATGACGATCTTCACCTGCGATTTTTATCTTTTTATTTTGATCCATTTCTAAATTATCAACATGTTTTAAATCAAGGAAGGGATAGTGTTCTACCAATTCGTCGTAATAAATTTCCACATTGTTGAACGAGGATTCATTTAGCGTCACTAATAACTTACCTGCTTTAATTTCAACTTCACACCAATTGGTGAGAGTATCTGTGGTTTGAAACTCTTGGAAGATTACATCCATATCTTTGGTTCGCTTTTCAATATCTTGTTTCATCATTGGTGTCACCGACTCCTTACTGAAAGGATAAGATTTGACAGGCTTACAGATGAAAATATCCCAAATCATTATATCACCATTCAAGTACAATACTAACATCCAACGTTTGTTATTGAATAATCTCTTGGAAATAATTGATTTCGGTGTTAAATGGAATTCATCAAGTGGCTTTTTGTTGAATGGTATCAATTCAATCAGATCCATCGGGATTGGATTTAGCAATATTTCAATGGGAGTCTTATCAACAGTTTCATGCTTATCAGTCACTGCCGTAGGGCTTGGGTTGTCATGACCCAAATTACTATTCCATAGTTCTTCTTTGTAGGTGTTAACAAACTCCATTGATGGGCCACCTCCATCTACATTGAGAAACATGGAAGTATAGGAACTATCATCAGTATTAATGTTATTAGTGGCATTAACACTAGTATTGTTAATTGACAATGGATAGTTATTACCCGAGAATGTGGATTGGATTTCGACGTTATTGGTGTCCATTGATAGATGACTAACAATGTCGTAAAAGTCAGAGTTTAAATCATTGGAATCACTACCAGCACCCCCATCTATCAATCCAGTAGTCAATTCGTCATTGATGGCATTATCATGATAGTTTATGAAATAATCAAGACAAGTTCTTAAATATTGGTATTTTGAGAGCTGATCAGTATTGGGGATGTAATATCTATCCAAAGAAACGTAATTTGAAGCGAACAACGACGATTCGTCATGGTCATTAGCCTCCACACACAAGGAAATAACGGGGCTATCGGACTTAGCGACTAAGGTAGAAATACCTAATTTTTCATCAATAGTTGACAAATCATTGGAGGTTAAATTTACGTCGCCGGAGAAGACGTCATTATGGGCATTATTGGAGTGGTACGATAAATCAGTTTTAATAATATTCCCATTCTTATCACCAGAATAGAAAATTTTGAAGTTGGAATTGGAGCTGTTGTACAAGTTAGGATTGGAGTCAATTCCTGAAGTTAAACTCCACACGGCATCATCATGGATTTCGAAATTCTTGTAGACCTTGAAGTTCCTTAAGTCCCAAATCTTGATTGTAGCATCTGACGAACCAGAAAGAACGAAATTTTCATTCATTAGCAAACATCGAATATTATCTTGATGACCGATAAGTTTCTTGATTGTCCCCAGATTGGTACGCTTATCAAACAAGTTTATGATGTTATTTGGTCCACCTGCACTAATAAGATTCGAGTAGCTATTTGCTAAGGAATAAACTGATGAAGGTAATGATGAATTGGCGGATATGTTCTGAAATTGGTTTACGGACTTTAATGTGTTGATGTCCCAAAGAACTATCTTACCATCCAAGCCACCACTGACTATAAGATTTTCCGGGATTATGTAGGACAATTTCTTGACATAGTCAGTGTGAATGTTAGGGAAACGATGGGTTTGATTGGTGCTTCCAAACGAGGAAGTACTATCCGAGAGGGTTTGATTGGAGGATTCATTGAGATCAATAATCTTCATTGACAAATCTGAAGAACAGGAAACTAATTGTTGATCGTTATTAACAAGTTTTATATCATTTATCCAATCAAAATGGATGTTATAATTACAAGACAACAGGGAATTATACTGGTTACTAATGGAGTTAAATGGTAAGGGATTGGAGCTAATGGAGGTTTCCAACTTCAACACTTTTTCGTCAAGATCCTCATCATTCCCATCAGAAGCAAATTCAAATGATTCACTGGTGTCTTGATTGTTGCTTCCTTCAGTATTCCATTGCTTGACTATACCATCTCTGCCCGCAGTGTATAATTTATTGTTGATGCTGCTATACTGTATTGCATTGATAGGTAGGATGTGATTCTCGCTATTGGTCCCATCACCTAATACGTAGGAAAGACCTTTTCTAACTTTCACCGACATAGCAGCATAGATGGCGTTCTTGAAAGTAAATGATGGCCTCGACGTAGAATTGAAATGCTTTTGAAGATTTGCGATAAGCGCGGCAAGCTTCCAGAAATGTGTCGGAAGTTAATGCGGAAGTTGTCTATTCTAGAATGAAATTTAGCGACGAAATGAGAGTATTCGGGGTTATGCTAATGAATGTGGTGCTTGTGCGGTGCCAATGCGCAGTGTGGGGCGGCTTCCTCTGCTGGAGCAGTTAAGATAGGGGCAGGAATAGACGGTGTAAAAGTAACAATGATGGTGTACGGATCTAATTAATGAAATGGTGTACGAAAAAAACTTGAGTTACAGAACAGACTTTCATTTAGACGTCAAACTCACTATACTCACCACCACTCTTATCAATATGGATTCCGATACCGCAGCCCAGCTCAAGTCATCCGTGTACCTCATAGTCGCGAAGATGGTAGAACAACAAGTGGAGTCACTCGAAGGGTCAGTTTCTGTCACTCCCTCTTTCGTAGCGTTGCTTGTGGAGTTGGTGTACAACCAACTCATCAACTTAGGCGAGGATTTGGAACTATTTGCCAATCACGCTGGCAGAAACACCATCAAACCCGCCGACTTGTTCATGGTAACCAGAAAGAATGAACTGTTGACTGCTGCCCTTAAGCAATTGGAACAATCATGGAACTCCCAAACACAGTGAAAAGACCCGTGCATCATGTAAGTAAAATGAGCCCATACACCAAGACGCGCCTTTGGTAATTTGCCGAATTGGGCAAAAATTGAGTTTCGCGTGTTCTCATATATAAAGAAACGCATCTCTTGAGATGAGACTTCTTTTCTAACCACCACATTGATCGCCATGCAATTAAGAAGTAAAAGAGGTGGATTAACTCCTGAATCTTCTCCGACAAAGAGGGCCAAGAGAAATGTGCTAGGTGATAAAACCCAGGTAGTGAATCTACCTTTGTCACCACCAGTGACGCCAACCAAACAACGGGTAATTGATGTGAAACCTGGAGTGAAAAACTTCGACTACTGTGATGCAGCTGGAATGAAAAAGCTCGACTTTGGCGATATGAGAGTGGAAGAGGCGAAAAACGTCTATTCTCGAGCAAAGGCTTTGTTTCAACGGGGTTGCAATCAACTCTCCACTATCCAGCCAGCAGAATCGTTGACTGGAAGAGATCGCGAAGGTAGTCAACTAAATCAATTTTTAACCAACAACATATCCAACAATGTCTGTAACAGTCTCTACATCTCTGGCCCTCCAGGCACAGGAAAGAGTGCACAATGTGACGTTTCATTCAATTACATTACTAACAAAATCTCCACCAGAATTAACCATGATGAATACCTCATTAATGGCAACAAATTTCGTATCGTCAAAATCAATTGTATGACCATCTCCAAACCAGAGTACATTTTCCATGAAATATTCTGTTGCATCACCAAAACCTCCTCGTTGACATTCAGTAAAAAGAAGACCTTTGATGATGTTTTTAATTTATTCCTGCATCCATCATTAAATCTTGATTCCGTCATTCTACTTCTAGATGAAATGGATTGCCTTATCACTAAAGATCAACAAGTTTTATTCCAGCTTTTCAATTGTGCATCGCAATTCAAAAGTAAAATGTTAACCACCAAATTGATTTTGATTGGTATTTCCAACGCCCTTGATTTGACAGACAAGTTTCTCCCTCGGTTGAAAAGTAACGGATTGAACCCTCAATCATTACAATTTTTACCCTACACCTCAGAAAAAATCAAATCCATCATTGTTGATAAACTTAGGTCGTTGACCGATCAAAGTGGTTCCATACCAATCATGAACCCCATTGCCATTCAACTCTGCTGTAAAAAGTCAGCTAGTGTAACTGGTGATTTACGGAAAGCATTTGATATCTGTTACAAGAGTATTGAACTTGTTGAAGCCAGCACGAAAAAAGATGTAGATTTGTCTAGTTTGACATTTGAGAATGCTCCGAAAGTGCATATCACCCATGTGGCATCGATATTCTCCAATGCTTTTGGAATTGATACTTTGACCAAATTGAAAAATTTGAATTTATTACAAAAACTTGTGTTGTGTATCTTGTTCAAATTTCAAAATGAATCGTTTGCGCTCAGTAACAGAAAGAAGTTGACTGTCAATTGCTTTTATGATTACTACATGAAGTTTATCAACGAAAAGATCGATAACCTCTTGGGAAAGTTGAAGAAAGGGGAGTTTTTAGAAATTATATCTGCCCTTGAATCTTCATCAGTGATTAATTTGAATTCCGACTATGGTATTGATATCGGTAATCAGATAGTCAAGTCCAACATTCCATTTGATGATCTCATAAAGAGTGTAGGTGATATAGGAGTCCTCAAAACAGTCCTTACCCTGCCAACAGACCTATAAATCACAGAAAAACCACCGGAGTATTGCATAATCCACATACAACAAAAAGACCCTCAATAGTTAATTGCATTAATAAACTTTTCCATCATTACTTTATCTATTCCATATTTCAGCATGTAACATTTCTCTTATACAATATTATTCCCTTCTTTCTTTGCATCTTTTCCCTCATCTTTTCATCAGATTCTTATAAGGAATCCTGCATATAGCCCATTCTTTTTATGGCAGCAGAAAATTAAAAATCTTTAAAACATAACCAGAGCGCACTATATAAATTTAAATATAAACCCACTTTTCTTCTCTCCAACAACGATTAATCGTGGTAGTTTGTTAATATATCCTGGGCATAAAGTTAGACCCATCAACAAACTGTAACGGGTAGAATAGCGTCATATCATAATATCACCATATCTGACAAAGCTATATTTACGCCTTCATACTTCCTAGAATTCCCTCTTTTCTTTTAGACATCCAAACTAAACTTTACATTCCTGCTTTTCTTCGTGGTTGTTAACCTTCTCAGTAGTGGGATCACTTCCCTAGATTCACGGAATGTCATCCAACTCAAGAGGTCCTCCCTCTGGTCGATATGGCAGTGGTGACTATGAGTATAATAATAGCTCTAATCCAAGGAGGAAAAACTTTTACCCATCAACCCGAAGAGATTTTTCCAAGTCAGATTCTTCAAACTCATCTATTTCTAAGGCAAATGAAACTCCATTAGGAAACTCAGTCGAAGGGTCTGGGCCTGGGTCGGCATCGGGGAACGACCACTATTCTCGTTCTCGTTATAGTGGCAGCACTGCTTCTTCCTCTGGGCCTGGCTCTAGTTCACTATCGAGAAGCCCGTACAGTAAAGATAGTCGTAATGGGTCCAGCTCTGGTGCTTATGGTGGCTATGGGTCATATGACAATAGCACTGGAGGCAGTTCCTCAAGACACTACTCCTCTTACTACCTGGGATACTCTGGCAGTTCCAGTGGTAATGGAGCTGCAAGTGGTGGCCTGAGAGAGTCTTCATGGAGAAATGACCGAAAATCTACTTCTGGCCCCAGCCCCAACGCCAGCTCAGTATCCAATAACAACAATGCCAGCTCCAAGTCATTATCTGCATCATCACCTTCCAATTCGTCATACAGCTCAAGCCGAACATCTAATGGACTATCCAAATACGACTCTTATAGCCAATCTGACCCTCATGGTACCCGTTGGAAAAGCTCCTATGGTTCCTCCAATTCCCTAAGACCTTCGTTATCTGGTGGTAATCGTACATCATTATCAGGTTCCGTTGGTTCTCGTGCATATTCTGCCAAAGATAGAGCCCGTGGTTCTTCATTGTTGAAAAGTGTGAATAATAGTAAACGAGGAGGCGACACTTATTATCCTAGAAGCTCATATTCTTCATCGACAGGAAGTCCTCAATCTTTTGGAAAGCCTCAAGTGGATCGTTATTCCAGCAAACATCGTTATCATGATTATCCCAAGAGTCGTAACTTCACACCTGATGGTTATTCATCTGACTATTATGGCCACGGTCATAATAGTTCTCCTCAAGGCCAATATACCTATGGAAAAAAACAGTACCCCGACCAACAAAGATCACAGAGTCCTCAAAATCAAAATTCGGATGAAGAAACTGATATTAAGGAAGAGGATACTTCCATAAACCGAGGAGATGAAGAAGAGGAGGAGGACGAAGAAGAAGAAGAAGAAGAAGAGGATGACGACGAAAATGAAGAGGAAGAAGAAGAAGATGACGCTAATAGTCGAGAAAGAGATTCTATTTCTCTGGCTAAAGAAAGTTTTGTTGTTGATGAAAAAGATGTTGAAAAGGAAGACGAAAGGATTCTAACTTCTGAGCCAACTCATCAATTAGGATCACATCCACATGTGGTATCACAAGAAAAAACTTCTCCTTTGCCAGCCGATAATGGCAAAATTACTATAACTGTAGATGAAGTGTCGTACCCAGAAGGATGCATTTATCCATTAGGAAAACTTGAAACCCAATTTAATGCGTTAAAGGAAGAATTTGAATCGAAAACTGATACTATAAACTCCAAATATGTTTTAGCCAATCCAATTGAAAACTTGCGTGAATATCCATTTTTCAAAAAGAATATCCAAAAATACCTTGAAAGCAAAGAAAAGTTAATCTCTAATATCAGCACCGCTTATAAAGCCACTCAAAAGAAGAAACTCAGACTATGGACACAGTATGAAGATGATTATAGCAAATGGGAAGTTGCCAAAAAGAAAATGGACCAACAATTGAAAGTCATTCATCCTCCAGGAGATGAATCTAAGAAAGAACTTGAAAGTATCAATATTAGAGCAAAAAGTCTGAGTCAACCTTCAGAAGTGCATACACCAACCTATGAAGCGCCTCCTCCTCCTACAGGACGTCGTAGCCGTAGACATGGTGACTTAGTGACTACTGAAGCAGAGTTTCAGGAAATATTGAAGACTCTTGGTGAACAGGATGAGGAAGACCCCATGATTAAAGCTACTAAAGTAGCTGCAAAAATTCCTGATTTTATTATTGATGAAGTTGAAAGAGATAATTTTATTTTTATGGATTCTAATAATATAGTCGATGATAAATTGAAATGGACCGAAAGAATCAAAACCGATCCGATCAACAATTTCTCGGAGAAGGAGCAAGAGCTTTTCTGTGAAGCATTCTGCCGATATCCTAAAAGATTTGGGGCGATTTCTCGGTTTATGGGTGGGTTGAGAACCATTGAAGAATGTGTAGTCCATTACTATATGACAAAGAAAGATGTCAATTATAAGTATCTTGTGGTCCAATTCAAGAAAAAGTCTTCTAAAAAGAATGGTCGGCGTGGTAAAACTACCAAACCAAGAACTACCTCTAACATGGACGCAGTCTCTGAGGCCAAGCCGGAAGCTTTGGTGGAGGAAACAACTGAAGCTACTTCTGGTGAAGTAGCTTCAATTATTCTGTCACAAATTAAGGAGAAAACCTTCATTCCTGGACTCGGTGAAGTGGATAAGGAAGAGGCAATTTACAGTGAAACCGGCCGGAGAAAAAGAGTTAGCACTGAGAGGAAAGAAGTTGAATCTCAGCCCACCAAGAAGAAGAGGAAGAAAAAGGAAGACGAAGAGGTAGTTAAATTCGAACCTGAGCCCGCTAATAATGAGCCAACAGTTATGCAAGCAGTTGTGCCATCATCCCAAGTAGCCCAAGTTCAGGAACAAAGTGATGACAGGAACCCGGACGATATGGATGGTAAAAGAAAAACAATTTCAAGCTACTGGAGTATCACTGAAGCAACAGCATTCCCATTATTATTACTGGAGTACGGAACGAAATGGTCACTCATTGCGAATAGGCTTTCTAGTAAGACAACCACCATGGTGAGAAACTATTACCAGCGAAATGCCGAAAAGAATGGGTGGAACACCATCGCTGAAGATGCAGATATCAGGCTCGCAAAGTATCCACCACCTACTTCGGTTATAACCAAAATTGAAGATAGTCACAACCGTATGATGGGACAACAACCAATTCCTACTGGTAGAGGTCCCATGTACGATGCTACCAAAGAAATTCCTAACTTAGAACCACAAAATATGGTCTATGGATACCATAGTCATATAATGAATCCTCCTCCCAACCATCATACCCAACAACCTCCAATGTATGCTCCGATGGGCACATTCCAACACGCCATTCCTAATAGAAATATTTATGAACCATTAGGGTACAGACTGCCACAGAGCTATGGCTTAACGCTTCAACAACCTCTTCAATCTGCACCGAAAGTGTCCCCTGGCCCTGCAGCACAACCAATAACGTCTCCTCCAGGGACTACTCAGCCAAATGAATCTCTGGCTGGAGTAACCCAACCCAAAGTATCAGTTAGACCTTCTATTAGCTCATTACTTGCAGATAATACCCCCGAGACTTCGTCCAAACCACCAATTATCTCCACATATAGTGAGCCACGACCAAGGCCACATCTTCCCCAGGTAGCCTCACAGCCTCATAAATCTTCAATCATGAGTTTGCTTAATTCGGAACCTAGTCCTATAAAACCTACTTCGGAGCCTACATCCAAGACCAGTCTCAATGCATTGTTGAACTCGCCTTCATCACCAGCGACTCTGTCGTTCCCTCCAGTGCAATCATCAAATATCAGAACTAATCGTATAAGTTCATTACTCTCGGAGCCAAACCCTAATGAAAACCAATAGAATTCCCTCTATTTCTTTGTATTATAATCTCAAGCCGGTCCTCCGAGGCGTCACGAGTTCACGTAACTGTACTATACCTTAATATACATTATTACCAGATGCAGTAGCCTAGTTGTAGTTGAAGATAAATGTAGAAGGTGCTTGTATAGTTATCGAGTCGTGCGCCCGCAAATTTTCATTTTTTTCACCGGAATTTTTCACTCTCAAAGTGAGCTTCTATAACTAACATTTCCATAACTCTAGGCAGTTTCCAATATCAATGTCGTTAGCAAGAAGCTTCGGGTTGTTGAGAAACAGCAGAAGGCTTTTTCACTTCACCAAAAGTGCTGGTCAAGCCATTAATGGCCGTCAACCATCAAATGAAGATTTAGTCACCGATAGACCAAGAATTCCTCGACAAGATACATCCAGAAAGAACAACAACAGTTTGTTGATCCCTCCTACTTTAGTACATCAAAATTTACGTGATCACGAACTTGAAAGACTTAGGGTTGTTCCTGCTTTGAACACCTTTTATGGAGGAAACCCTGTGCATGAAGATAACTTGAATAATCTCAATCGTATCATCAGAAAGTATATTAACTTACCAACTAAAGTGGTGGATGATAAAGACTCCCAATTTGGTCGTTTCGTGACATTCGAAGAATATCAAGCCCAATGTCAGTCGGGCACAAGATTAAGATTTAAACATCATAAAGAATTAACCACATTACTACAAAGATTGAAGAGTATTGACAAAGAATTAATGCCAAAAGAAGTTTTAGATGTATTGAAAACATTTTCTTCCTCCAAAGGTGAATCCACCAAGGCAGCTGAACAGAAGATGAAGATTTTGGATGCTTTCGGGAGATCATTTACTGTAGGCGGTAGAAAAAGATCACTGGCTTATGTCTACCTTGTGAAAGGAGACGGTCAAACCATTGTTAATGGAGAATCATTAACTAAATACTTTCCTAAAGAGACCGATCGTAAGAAAATCGCGTATCCATTCCAAGTGGTGGAACAAGAAGGTCAATTCAACATCTTTGCTGAAGTGAATGGAGGAGGACTGACTGGACAAATTGAAGCCATAATGTATGCTATTGCTAAAGGGTTAGTGGTGCATAATCCTCTTTTCAAGTCGAGATTACATAAGGCTGGTCTTATGACTAGAGATACAAGAAAGGTCGAAAGGAAGAAACCAGGTTTAGTCAAGGCCAGAAAGGCACCTACCTGGGTCAAACGTTAGTTTTATGTGACTTTAAAACTTCTATTGTCATCTTGTAAATAAATAAATAAATATAGCGTATTTGTAAACAGGCATACCGCTTTCCTTTCAAAACAGTAGCGTTTCGAGGTATTTCAAGACAGCCTCAAGTTCTCCTTTTTCATATTTGGGAACTTTTCCTTGGAAAGAGGCTCCCTTACCTCCACCCTTGATATTAGACAATCTGGTCTTTAATTCTTGTTGGATAGGCTCAGCTTTCGGTCCAAGAATCTTTACCATTCCTCCCAATCCAGATTTATAGTCCCCATTGATCAAAGTGACGGTAAAATTATCATTTAAGTTAACCCCACTATCTTTGTTTGCATTCATGAGAGTCGTGAATTCTTTTTGAAACAACATCAAGTACTCGGGGCTAGAATCAGCACGATAAACGTAAGCAGCCTCCTTTTCACCACTAGAAAATGACTTGAAGATCTTAGCTGCTTCAATCCCGGCTAGTTCTTTCAAAAGATTGGATTCTCGGGAGGCTGATTTTTTGTAGTTGGTGTTAAGTTGTCCTACCTTATCGATGACCTCGTCTAATTGACAGGAAAGGTAGTTACCTTGTATGGCCTTTAATATACCATGTTGCTTGTTTAAGTACTTGTATACTCTTGAACCGCAGATGAAGTGTAATCTTGAATTCCCCCCTCTAACGTTGACTTGATGCAACAAGGATATAGCTTGGATTTGACCAGTAGATTGAAGATGTGTTCCACAACATGGATTGGCATCGATGTCACCGATTTTAACTATCCTTACAATCCCCTTGGATAAATCATAATCATCAGGAATATGAGATGTGTCAATTTCTTCTCCATGTTCATCAGGAGTAACCACTTTAATAGGAATGTTTTCAAGAATCAACTCATTTACCTTTTTGTTTACAGTTTCTACTATTTTCTCATCTATCTTGTTTGGCAATTCAACATAGTTGATAGTATCACCCAAAGACCAACTCAAGGTGTCCAAATCATAGGTGTCTAATACTGAAGATAACAAGTGCTGACCTGTATGTTGTTGCATTAAATCGATTCTTCTTTCCCAGTCAACATCCAACGATACTTGCGTACCTGGTTCAATAGGGCTATTGGTGATATGGAGAGCGGTTAACTGGTTTCTCAATACTCGAGATACAGGAATCACTCTAGAATCAGGTAATGTTATTGATCCAGTGTCATATGGTTGACCACCACCTTCAGGGAATAAGATAGTATCTTTAAGTTCGATTTCATACTCGACAGGTTTTACTTTTTCAGGTTCAGTTGACTTCTTGTTCTTATTTTGCTTATCTTTTGCAGTTGGTATGGAAACATGTTCACTGCATGAAACCACTGCAGTCTGAAAAGTTTTCAAAAAGGAGTTTTTTTGGCAAGCAAGAGCACCAACAATAGTGGAAGTAGCGACTGGCATATTTGTAGTTTGTAGATAGCCAGGGTTTCGGGAGGATTTCCGAAGTTATATAGCGATTTTTGGCGCTTTTTCCAGCGAGAGTGATACAAAATTGGCCACACATAATTTTGTCATAATGGAATTCTTATCTCTTCTACCAACCTCAGAGGATGAGTTATTATGAGCTTACTGATAAACTAAAAGGCATCATCAATGGATCGTCTCTAGATGAAGATTCTCGTGCCAAACTTCTAGAGCAACTGACAATTAGCCACAAGAACTTAATTTCATTTTACAAGTCATGCCAACCAACTTCAACCTTACTCGAATTACTTCGAGAAACCAAAATTATCATCAACAAGTCGGTAGAGACACCGCAAAAGAAGTCACCAGAGTTCTTGAAGTCCATGGAGAAGTTAAGACTCCGAGCGAAGGAAGAAGAGTATCAGCGATTAATTAACCCGTCTCTCCAAACTGATACCTTGTATGAGCAGAAGTTTGATGATAAACAGCTTACGCCAGCGCAAGCACACAAGGAGCTAAAAAGCCAACTAACAACTATCGTCAATGTTTTAATAAGTGTTGGTAGCGTGGTATATGCTATATGGTATTGGACCGATTCATCGTGGAAGTTGCAGGATAGCTATAGGATTTTATTGTGCTTATTCTTTGGATTATTGGTATTAGTTGCAGAAGTTGTTGTTTATATGGGATATCTCAATAGAATCGAAGAAGCAAAGATCAGGGAGAGAAAGAAGAAAGAAGTCAAAAAAGTAATCACCACACACCGTATATAAGAAAGAAAGGTGAGAATGGCCACTCTTGTCGGCTATAGGAATTAAATGTGAGAATTATCATTATCTTTGGTCTACGATATACAATTACAACGGTATTTTCATCAGCAAATCATAGTATTATTTTCTTTCGGATACAGATACTATTGGGGGTGGAGTTGGAAGTTGTTTAAAACTGTTAGGTAAGTCTGGGAGTGGAGGTTCCTTACCAAGGACCGCATCTTCTTCTAATTGGATAGTTTTCTTGTAACTCCATTTAAGTAGTACTTTCATAATCGACAAGAACTTGAAATCTGGCCAAAGAGTATCAACAAACTCAATAGTGCAGTTTTCAGTACATTGCCATAGCATGAAGTCACTTAATCTAGTGTGACCACTAGTTCTAATTAAAATATCGAGTGGAGGCGACTCTGGACCCATGTACATATAATCTTCAATCAATTTGGTGGTAATATCATCTGCCCCAATCTCATTTTGTTTATAACTATCGGCAATGGCCCTAATTGAATGAACGATTTCATCACGGGAAGTATAGGGAAAGCAGACATTTAAGATTCGTACCGATGTAGGTGTATTAGTTTTTTCTTCGATCACCTCTAAATCAGCAAGAATATCAGGAGGAATAAGCGACTTATTGCCAACGATTCTAACTCTGATTTTATTGATAGTGGTATACGACGCATCTGACTCAGAGAGGAGTCTCAACTTATCACGCAACAATCCGAAGAGGGTATCAATCTCTTCTGGGGCACGATTGAAGTTCTCAATTGAGAACGCGTAGATGGTAATGACGTTGACACCGACTTTGAAACAGATATCAAGAACCTAATAATTGTTAGGAAGGTAAAACAAAGAATTATGCTTCTTTTACTCACTTTAAGTAGGGTTTCGGCTCCCGCACTATGACCATCTTTGAGAGGAAGATTGTGGTTTTTGGCGTAGCGTCTATTTCCATCCATTATAAGCGCTACATGCTTGGGAATTGGACCCGTTTTCAAGAGAGAAATCGTGAAGTCTTTGGTAAAGCCAAAGAGATAGGAAAAGACAGGGAAGGTAGAGAGACTGTTGAGAAGACCTTGGGCGGAAAGAGAACTCATAATGGACAGAACAGGGTGGTATGAAGAAGAAATGGGAGGAAGAAGTAGAGAGGATGATAGGTCATTTTTAGCAGCTATTTATCCTTTGCCCTATATTGTGGTGTATGGAGGTAAATGTTGCAAAAAAAACAAAAAAGAAAAACCGAGTGCCGCACGTGACAATAATTCCGAATCCAATTATCCCAGATAGGCAGTATGTTTACAAATCTAAATTGGCACCGATTTAGGTATAAAAGCTAAAGGCTACAAATTGGCAATTTTTTTTACAATTCCAAATAAGCGCCACTCTTCTTGACAACTGATAGAATTTTTTCCTTTATAGTCGTGATCTTTCCTTAATAACTGCTTCCACTGTTAGAAATCCATTTGTCTTTTAACCGCGGTAAAGACAACGCTACAATAAGGTAGCGTCTTTTCTTTTTTAATCCTTTCTATTTAGAAGCTAATACGCTTCTAACCGTCTCCCACGGTGCGGTTTAAGCTATCTAAAAATATCAAGCTAGTTATGTCCTCCAAAAAACAAACTGACGCTCAAATTTCTGAGTCTAGAAGACGTCAGTCCAAGAGAGATGATGCTATAAGAAGAAAGATCGAACATGACTTATCCAAGAAGAAAAGGAGTAGCACCAAACTGAGCCGTTCCAAAAAGGCGGCCCCGGGCACAGTGTTGTCTTTAAAACCTTCGGATCCTATTATTTGTAAACCCACCGCTACTGTGTATGAAGCTGCCCAACTTATGTCGGCCAAACGTGAGAATTGTATTTTGGTTGTTAATGATGAAGGGGAATTGTTAGGGATTTTCACTGCTAAGGATTTAGCATTCAGAATTGTCGGATCAGGATTGAATTCTAACAGCGTGACCATTGATCAAATCATGACTCCAAATCCACTCTGTGCCTTGGCCAATAACCCTGCTTCTGAAGCCCTTAATTTGATGGTGAGTAAAGGCTTCAGACACTTACCAGTATTGGATGAAAATAATCAGATTGTAGGGGTTTTAGATATCACCAAATCGTATGCTGAACAGATGGAGAAGTTAGAAAGAGTTCATGCTTCTTCTAAAAAATTGTATGATGCTCTTGATTCTGTAAACACTGAAATCGGCCTTAGCAATCAACCCTCGCAAGTGTTCCAGTACTTTGAGAACCTCAAGAACAAAATGAACGCTCCTACTTTGGATACTGTTTTGGATCATACCACAATACCGATTTATACCAATGTGAAAACTTCAGTGTTTGAAGCTACGGTTTTGATGAGAGAAAACAAAACTACGGCCGTGTTAGTAAAGGATACCGATGGAGAAGTTACTGGTATATTCACTTCTAAAGATGTGGTTCTTCGAGTTATTGCTGCTGGGTTGGATCCAAAGAAGTGCTCCATAGTGAGGGTCATGACTCCACAGCCTGATGTGGCCAGTCATTTGCGTTCAATTCAAGAAGCTTTACGTCAAATGTTTGAAGGCCATTATCTCAACTTACCAGTTATTGACGATGACAATGAAATAGTTGGTATAGTTGACGTTTTGAAGCTAACTTATGCCACACTTCATCAAATCAAGCAGATTGAAACTGAAGAAGAACAAGAAAGATTAGCTGAAAACCAAAGCGAAACCACACAGGTAAATGACGGACCTGCTTGGAATAAGTTCTGGACTTCTTTAGACAATGATGATACCGATTCTATTAATTCAAATTCCATGGCAGACAGTGCTCCTGAAGTGACTGCATCTGAATTCAACTCATTTAATATCGACCAACCAATTAAACCATCAGATTCGATATCATTTGTTGGAGATTCTCCAGTGAAATCAAGAAGCACTTCAAAACTCGGAATTAATGTAGGAGCCCTGTTTGTTTTCAAATTCAAATCTCCAGCAATTGAAGGGAGAGTTTATAGAATATCTATGAAACCTCTGGAAGGAGTCGAAAAATTAAGGGAATTGATTGATGGAAAACTTCATACTAGAGACTATGAAACTTTGAAAGTTAACAAAGATGAAGGAATATATGCTGTAAGCTATGTCGATGACGAAGGTGATATAATCTCCATTACTAGTGATGATGACTTACTTGACTGTGTGAAAGTAAATCAAGCTCTCGACAACGATAAAGCTGACTTATATATTCACAATGCAAATGAACATGCACCAGTCAATGAAATCAAGCAGTTGAAGAAAAAGAAGGACATAATTGGTGGTATTTCTAATGATGTTTTGATACCGGGAGGTCTTTTGTTGTTAGCTTCATCACTTATCGTTGGATTCACTCTCTCAAAAAAATGATACATTCTTGTACCAAGCACCGGGCTGAGATATCCATTCAATTTCTTTAAATAGCCTACAGTAATATATCGTGTGATTTTTGATTTTTCAAGCCGAGAGTAATTTTCTGTAATAGACAATTGTCAGTTGATTATTTTGAAAATAGTTTACACCATAATTTTTCAAGTTTATATTCGTATATTATTTACAGGATGCAGGTCAGTAAGTAGTTTTTCTGGCTTCGTCAACCAATTTTTCGTAGGCTCTTTCTTGTTGGAAGTCGTTCAACTCTTTGTTAAGATAGATGTTCTTCGAAGTGAAATCTTCGTTTCTCAACACAATAGCATTGGCATTTCTTTCATTGGTGAATCTTCTATTTACAATTGCACTTAATTCCTCCAAGAGTACGCTTCCGTCATGACATCTACTAATGGTGTAGTCACCAATATCGAATCCTAAATTCTGTTGTAATGTTTTGAAGTAGTTGAATCTGAATTGTAAATCAGAGAAATTTGCTTTAGAAAGGTCGTTGGCAGATTCGGAGCTTAGTTTATTATAGGTTTCTAACAAAAATTTGGACAATTTTTCACCATTAGCAGAAGAGTAAGTGTCTTCAATATCACTTCTTTTAACATTAGTAAATTTCCACTCGTTGATGGCGAACTCAGGGAAGTCTGTTGTTGGATCTATGGAATCTTCCATGGCAGTTGGAGAGTTAGACTTGTCTAAAATAACAATCTTACTGTCTGGATCGACTTCATAATCGTCTTGCTTTTCTATGATATCTTGACGTTGTTTGACTTCTTTGGACCCAAATAAGTTGCCGAAAAACGACGACTTCACAGAACTAGTGGAAAGAGGCCTTATATGGTTGACCCGAAAGTGTCCGACACAACGCAAAGACCCTGCTCTAATCATAGTGTCTTCGACTAGTGTAGTATGGTCAGGCTCCTGGTGATTTTTTTTTTTCACTTATTCAAAAGAGTGCATATAATTATTGAGTGTTACCCGCATGGAATTTGAATTAACCCAACATCCGTGCACCATGTATAATGTAGATCCGTACATACGTAATTTACTTACCCAGGGCTAACAGTACGAAATTACTAGAACGTGAGCCGTTCGTAGTGGTTCCTGTGATGTTTGCTCTAGGAAATCACACATGGCCGCTTTCTGCTGCCAATTTGTAGCATTGCAGCTGATTCTGGCGTCTTAGTCACTCTCCATTTGGTCAACCAACATCAATCTCTACACATCAACTTCTCTTACCCCCTTTCTCCTTCTTTTGACGGCCTCCAGTTCGTCCTCGTGGCCATTATTCACATCTTCGGTAACTACCGTCATTTCCGTTGAAAAAAGTCCTGTTATCGGCCTTTTTTGCTTCTCCTGCACATAAAAAGCTTCACTCACTTTATCAGTGCCGAACGAACCAAAAGCGGTATGACACATTCACCACAATATATTATGACTCTGGTAGGAGATAGTGGAAAATAGATAGCATGCATGGTAATAAGCCACTAATTAAACCCCTAATCTAGTATACTCGTTGGCAAATTAAGTGCATTTTGAGACCCTAGCATCTCCCCCTCAACTAATTTTCCACATCATCACTCGAAAAAAAAAGTGTATCTGAGAAAAAAAAAAAAGACGTTTGATCGCAAATTTTTGGTGTAAACTTTACCCGCTTCCTTCTTTCTGATTTCTGGAGAAGCCACTTCTTAACTCCAGACTCTCAACAGTTTCATTTCGAGTCCGGCTGCTTGTGTAGAAGAGCTTCTGTACTATTGCTGTGAAAGTCTGACATCTTCAAGAAAGTTCCTGCACCGCTGTTATTTATTAGTCATCGATGTCCATGTTTAAGACAAGTTACTGCCAGATCAAGTTCCTCTAACTCCACGCAAATCTTCCCAAAAACTCCCCACACACTCCCTACATACTCAACCTCATTTCAAAATATAGCAAGACGGCCTTCTGCTTCATTCCAGTGACAAACTAACATCATCCACATTCTACAAGCTCATGTTCAGATCAGGGTTCACTGGTGATCTATCGGTCGTTGTAGCCTCTAGCGACCCTCTACTCAACTCCACATACACTGCCAATGAAAAACTACTTGCGTCAGTGTCACAAATATCGGGGATATTGTCTCTTTCCGTATGGTTGTTTGCCCAGTTACCCCAGATCATAGAAAATCATCTCAACCAGTCAGTGCAAGGAGTTTCATTCCTTTTCTTATCGTGTTGGATAGGTGGTGATACTACAAACTTGATAGGTTGTATTTTAACCCGTGCATTACCGTTCCAGACCTGTCTTGCTGCATATTACTGTTTCATAGACTTCATCTTAAGTTTACAGTTTTGGTACTACACCAGAGTTTACCCCAAGCAGAAAATACATCATAACTTGCTTCAAAGCCCGAACATGCTCAGACCAACTGTTTCACGAAAGGACAGCAAGAAGCATATCCGGCTGAATCGATTTCAACAATCTCCTAAGACTCCTGAACACCATGAATTAGGTGGATTCCCGTTAGATATTGATGCTAATACCAACCCCCGCCATCATCTGATTCGTCGCGAGAGTTATGGCAGCAGGGGCCGTAGTTTTTTTCAAAGAGTCTTGTCGGGGTCTTTATTAAGTGGAAGCCTTGCCAAACGTGCAAATGCAATGCCAATTCCTTCTGGCAATGAAGAAACAACTTCCCAAACCAAGGACTTTCTTGAAACCATTAAATGGAATCAACTCAAACACTTCGTGGTGGTTACGTGGACCGTTACTGTAAAACCACAATTACATCACATCAAACTCCATTACAAGAAAGAAGTCATCGGGGCTACTTCAGCATGGCTATGTACATTCCTTTACCTATCATCAAGATCTCCTCAAATCTATAAGAACTACAAAAATAAGTCAACCAAGGGGATTTCTGTTCTACTCTTCATCTTTGCTATGCTTGGGAATACTTTCTACACTATTTCCATTGTAAGTGATATTTATTTGCTATATCATCATCAAGAAACCCTAACGCATTCCGACAACTTTCATGACGTTCTAATGGCCCAAATTCCCTTCATCGTAGGTAGTTCCGGTACGGTTTTCTTCGATACGATAATCCTTTTCCAATTCTGGTACTATAATCGTCCTTCCAAACCGACTGAACTCCAACACCTGGACGAAGATTACTTCGACCATGATTTCCATATGCAACAACAAGAACACGATCAACAAAAACTACTTCTTGTGAAGAAAAAGAAGTCTCCTTGGTCGAATCCCATCGATGATGTAGCCAGCCAAGAAGTTGATGGACCCAGCTCATTTTATACCAATCATTTCAATACTTACGCCCATTCCAACGCCAGAAATCAAAGAATTCCTCACCAGAATATCAACCTATATGATGAAACAACCCAATTACTAAACTCCAATACTAATTTGAGCTATATCATGACCCCACCACCTCCTAATTATATTTCTACATCATCATCAATTCATTACAGTTACACTAATAATAACAATGCCAACAAAACTGCTTTTATTTCAAATACTATTTCTGCATTGGCTAAATCACTATCCAGAAGTTCGTCCTTCCATCATGTGAAATCACCATCGTCGCATGCGTCATCGTATTCTGCGGCAAACCCTCAGAATATTCAGATTCAAAACGGGAACATTGGGTCTCCTTTTGATACATCATTGATACCTTCTATAATCGGAAACTACTCTTCTATCTCGAAGAAAATGTCCACCGATGCCAAAATCCCGTTTTCCCCAATAGATTTCTTGCACGACGACTTTGCCGGAGGTGCATCAGGAAATTCTCGTGCTCTGATACACAGTGATTTAGATAATTAATAATTTATTCCATAATACAAAAATCTACGTAATTCCTTAGTTATAGGCCTAGCTGGCCCAGCCATAAGTTAGAAACTTGTTTGAGCAAATCCTCTAGCTTGGCTATGACTCTGGTGTGACTCTCCAAGCACTTTTTGGTAGACTTTGAAGGTGAGTAGCCTTTCTTTTAGCCCACAATAATATCACAAACCCCAATGAAATGCAAACGAAGTTGGTATAATAATAACCATCTCTAATTATATGAGGAGTTCCATTTGACTGCTTACACTGTTCTTTTAACTCTTCTGATGTGATTCTGTAGCTGACAAATTGATCATACTCACAAACAGAGTAGGTGAATTTGTCGATAAGGAAAAAGATGATTAGACGGGGCCAGGTACCTCCATAGTTAGAGAGAGTATTCAAAGTGGTCATATAGGTACCACCGATAGAAGGGTCTGCTATTTTAGTGTGGAAAGCACATAATGAAACAAACTGGATGGTAGACATGAATGAACCTAGGAGATGCTGTAAAATGATAATCAAGAAGTAACCGGTCCCGATAGGTTTATCAGTAGGGAAGTAATACACTACCAATTGAGCCAAAGCTGCTGCTACTAATCTTCCAGCAAACCCAAAAACCCATGGTTTTAATGGTGCTTTACCAGTAGACCATCTTCCAGCATAGTAGCCAAAGATCATTTCAAATGGGAAGTCAATAAGTACTGTGATGGATAAATCTTCTTTTGAAAGTCCCTTTTCTAATAATTTCAAGTTTGTTGCTGCTTCATTGACTTGAAATCCGAGTTTTGCAGTTAATAAGATCACCACAAACGTTTGTACGTTTGGAAGCTTCAACACTTGAAACATTGCGTAATACACATTTTTCAATTCGATTAGATACTTTTTGTAATCGCTAGAAACTCCGACTTTTTCATTATTATACACCGATTCATGCTTCATCTTTTCATTCATGAGTTTATCATTATTTATCTTCACCAAGTGGGGAGGATCTTCTGGAATGAACACCAAAAGGCCGGTGACAATTAGGTACATCCAGCCCCAGAACCAGAGGTATTGGCCGAGCGTGAATAAACCCTGGTCAATAGGATCGCTCCGAAGGTATTTGTTGGCGAAATCAGGTGAGTTTAATGCTAAGAATATAGTGAAGGAAGAGAAGTAACCCGAGTTGATACCAATGGTTTGGGCCGTGGAAGCGTACGATAATGCATCGGAAGAGAGGCAGGTAAGGGCCCAGCCGTCCACAGCAATGTCCTGGGTGGCACAGAAGAGCACAAGCAAGAAGAAACAACAGGTGATGGTTCCTAGATTTAGTTGGGGGTTCTTTATCAATTCGTCAATGAATAAACCTAAGTATAAGAGGGTAAAACCGGAGATTGTTTGAATAGGAATGATCCACGACTTTCTCCGGCCCCATTTCTTGGAGAATATCGAGTCTACAATCGGCGACCAAAGTAGTTTGAGAGAGTATGGGTAAGCAGCTAATGAGAATATGCCCACTTGAGAGAACGAGAGCTTGGTTTTTAGTATGAATGGAATTGAGCCAAATGCGAGGCCCACTGGCACTCCTTGGAGCAAGTATAATATCACCAACACGGTAAAAGCCTTACGATCTTGTCTGGGTAACGATTTGGTGGATTTGGTCCGGGGTTTTAATGGGTCTTTGGCAGAAACTGGAAGGAGGCCATCATTTTCTTCGTCGAATGCAGCATGGGCGTAGTTCAATTGGTTGTCGGCAGAGCGCCCGTGGTCGGCCGACATCACCCGCTTATGAACAGTAGCACTTTCAACGTTCATGATGAGTGGAGGGAAGTAAATGGGGGTTTTAAAGGCTTTGGCGTTTTTTATGCGCCAGCCACGTATCAAATATAGCCGCGAGGTGCGCGGTCCACAATAGTGAGAACAGTGGATTTTAGGCCGAATTCTGGCCTGTACTGGGTCCACTATGGGCCTATGCGGGAGAGGCACGGCCGGTGGTGGGGCCCGGTTTGGGTTCTTCGTGGTGCAACCTGGACCTAGGTGAGGTACAATGAGAGTATCAGCCTGTATTCTTTCCAAATCTCCCTTTCCAAATCTCCCATAAAAAGGGCTTTGGTGGTGCTTCGGATTCTAAAACGTTTGACTTTGAAATGTACTCCTGAGTTTAATTAGAAATCATCTTTGCCTGGTGTTTTGGTTACTCTGTATGTTGCAACAGAATCTGGCGGGTTGCAGCCAAGCAGGAAATTCTGTTTGATTTAGAATAACTATAAGATGCTAGATAAACATATCCATCGTGTTCTAATAGTATTCATGTTGTGTCCTCTGTAACCAGATTGAAACGATGTTGTATAACTTCGTACTGCATTCATATAGGTAAGAGCCCAAAGTTGCAGTGATGCTGCAAGGGAGATGCAATTATCGGAGAACCTCTGCAAAATGCACATCCCCTGTTCTGTCAAACGGTGAATAACATACGTAGAACCATGACGCTAGTCAATTATTGCTCATAAGCAATGAAACAGGTACTTTTACGCGTCAGTTACACATTATTTGACCGGGTTATCATAAAAATATGTACGTTAAAGTTTTTTTTGACATATATTAGGCTACTATAAGGTCATTTCGTTGCCTGGCTGCAACATAACAAACTGGCATCATGGGTTTAAACTACATCATCGCTGGATCTCTATATTATTGTATCTTGTTCTCGGTGAATGCATCTTGTTTTCCGCTTGCCTCTTTACGGTTATTTTGTCTGCATTCCGTGTTTGTCTCTAAGTCCTCTTAGCAGTCTGTCTGTTTTCTTCGTTACTGCACTCTCTACATCTTGCTTCGTCCCTTCTAATCTATGGTAACTGTATTAGTGAATATACACTTTATGACATGATGGCCTACAAGCTCAAAACTTTTCTGGAAGCTCTCATCACAATTTCGGTGGTTGGGAAAGCAAAATCTTCCAATTCTTTAGCGTATGGAGTTGGCACTTCACAACCGGTGACTCTTTCAACTGGAGCATCCAAGTAGTCAAAGGCTTCTGATTCCATGATTTGAGCACAGATTTCCGATCCGACACCGAAAGCTGGGAAACCAGCTTCAACAGTAACCAAGTGATTGGTTTTCTTGACTGATGCAACGATGGCAGGAACATCCAATGGTTTGATGGATCTTAAGTTAAGGACTTCAGCTTTAACACCATAATCTTTTTCCAATTGTGCGGCGGCTTCCATACAATGCATAACGTTTCTAGAATGAGAAACCAAAGTAATATCGGTACCTTCCTTTTCAACATTAGCTTTACCAATTGGGAGAACGAAATCGTTAGATAAGAAATCTTCAGAAACTTCAAATGATTCACCATAGGCGATTTCGTTTTCTAAGAAAATAACTGGATTAGGGTCTCTAACTGCAGCCTTGAATAAACCTTTATAATCTTCAGCGGAGTATGGAGAAACAACCTTTAAACCAGGGATAGAACCGTACCAAGCAGCATAACATTGAGAATGTTGAGCGGCAACACCAGCAGCAGCCCCATTAGGACCACGGAAGGTGATGTTACATGGTTGGGTACCTCCGGACATATAGTAGGTTTTAGCTGCGGAGTTGATGATTTGATCAATGGCTTGCATAGCAAAGTTGAAGGTCATGAACTCACAGATTGGTTTTAAACCGGCCAAAGCGGCACCAACAGCCAACCCGGTGAATCCCATTTCGGTGATTGGAGTATCAATGATTCTACGTTCACCAAATCTATCCAATAACCCTCTGGAGACTTTATAGGCACCATTATATTGAGCAACTTCTTCACCCAACAAGAACACGTCATCATCACGGTCCAATTCTTCAGCAAGAGCGGAATTTAATGCATCACGAACGGTAATAGTTTGAGGGCCTGATGCCGAAGATGCCAAACGGGCTCCATCCATCATTCTTAATGCTTGATATTGGCCCGATTGCTTCAAGTTTCTGGAGATGGGGCCATTCTTCAAAGCAGAGGCAGCTAATTGGGCGGTTTTGGCCACAGAGGATAACTTGGTTGGTGCCATTATATTCGATTGGATAATAGAGGTGGTTATGGAAAATTTGAAATCTCAGGTTGTATACGGTTATTTTAGTGCGGTATCAGGTTCTAAACGGACAGATGAGGACCGTTCGGACATACACTTCCAGTATGGCAAACACCCGTACCCCTGGAAGAACATTGCTCCGTTGAAATGACATCCGTACACCAGGATTCCCCCCTCCTTTGCCCGGCGGTTGGGCCTCCATCGTTCCCCGGTATTGATCGGTTGGGCCAAAATGTGGTCACGTGCGCAGTTCCCCCCTTCTCATCCCGGACCACCTCATTTATATATAGCACGAGTGTTTGCCTATTTGCAGTCTCGAGCCCAAAAGACCATCAAATGTTGAAAACCAGTTTGAGGACCCAGTTCAGATACTTACACAAGTCTTCGGTGTGCCGATTGAAGACATCGGCTGCCGCTGCCCAGAAGAACTTTCATCGGCCCGATAAGGCAGGATCCAATGACGCGGCTGATGCTGCCGATGCCGCTGCTACAGTGTTGGCAGATACTCTCTTTTCCCAGAAATACCCCAATAAAGCCACCTGGATTGCTGCCTTGAGAGAACGTGAAAGACAAACACTTGAAGGAAAAGTGTTGAACAGTTACTCGTATACGAATCCGATCACTACCGCGGTGGCCGAGAAGACAAGAAGTGAATCTTTCTCGTATTTGACTCTTCCTTTCAAAGATGAAGAATGGTTGTGCGACTCTTATATCAACGCATTTGGACGGTTGAGAGCAGGCCAATTGTTCCAGGATCTTGATGCTTTGGCCGGTAGAGTCGCCTACAGATTCTGTAGTCCTGCCGAACCCGTCAATGTGACTGCCTCCGTAGATAGAATATATATGGTGAGAAAAGTGGATGAAATCACCAACTATAACTTCATTTTGGCTGGTTACGTCACCTGGACCGGTACCTCATCGATGGAAATAACTGTAAAGGGGTACGCTTTCAACGATAAATTACCTGAAACCATCTCGGAGGAAACATTACCCGAAGATCATGTCTTTTTAACTGCCAACTTCACGTTCGTGGCCCGTGACCCCATCACCAACAGAGCATTTAAAATAAACAGGTTATTACCTGTTTCTGAAACAGAATGGATTGACTATAGAAGGGCCGAATCTCATAATGCGAAGAAAAAATTGGCTGCAAGAAATCAAACCCTAATTGAACCTTCGGATGAGGAATCGAAGTTGATCTACGACATGTGGAAATCAACAAAAGCATTGGAAAAAAGACAAGAAAGACCTAAAAACCTCTCGTTCATGAAGGACTCGACCGTGAAATCGACTCTTTTCATGCAACCTCAGTACAGAAACAGACATTCTTATATGATTTTCGGGGGTTATTTGTTAAGACAATCATTCGAATTGGCTTACTGTGCTGCTGCAGCATTTTCCTCGGCTGGTCCAAGATTCGTTTCGTTGGACTCAACCACCTTTAAAGCGCCAGTACCAGTTGGGGCCGTGTTAAGTATGGATGCTACCGTGGTGTACACCGAACATGTGCATGAAGGCCCAGAAGATATTGAGGCTGATTCTCCGTTTGACTTCAAATTACCAGCCACCAATATAATCTCTGAGAATGTTGATGCATTCTTATCGGAACCAGGAACTCTAATTCAGGTAAAAGTCGATACTTTCATCAAGAAATTGGATACTGACGGTTCTACGGAATCAGGGTGCTTTATCTATTCCTTCTTTGTGCCAAAGAATTCAGAATTCGACACTTCCTATTCTTCTGTTATCCCTCAAACATATTCTGAGATGATGGAATATGTTGCTGGCAGAAGAAGGGCTCAAGATACTGCTAACTTCGTGCTTACTTTGCCAAAACATCCAATTCCAGCCTAATTATTTATTACCATACATAAACTAATTTAATACTTACTATTTATTAAAGCTACTGATTACGAATTGTAAACCAAATGTTTTGCTTCTTATCGATAGCAAATAGCACTGACTTACTCATTTAGCACTTAAGTCTCCTTCCTACTCGCCTATTCTTACAACAGAACTAATACTTTCAAATTAATTACTAGATACTTAGCGTATCATACTTACTAATACAAATCGGAGGATAACATCAAAAAACAAAATTTTTCGATTGCTGCAAAAATGGATGCAAAAAAATAGCTTTTCTCAATACCAAAGTAGGTACTGGTGTCTCGAACTGAAGGACCTAATGTACAAGGGGGATGCAAAGGGCAGATTTAATCAGAGCCAAAATGAAAATTAATCACTGTCATCTTGAATTTGAGCTGATTCTTCTTGGTAGACTCGATCGGGCTCATACGCTGATTGTCGTAAACTTCCCTTTCTTGTGAAATTCACCAATTTGGCCTTTTTACCTATTGACGAGTTGGAAAACTTAGTTCCTGAACTATCAAACAAGTTTTCACTAGAATCGTTCACTGAGATGGCAGAAAGATTGTTGTGGAGCATTCTCACTGGTGATGATGGTTTCTTGTTGGTATTGGTGGTATCGTTCAAATCATCAGAAGACCATTGGAATTCACCATTTGATGTTTGCGTGACTTTAAATTCTCCTTCAATGCTATTTGAGGAAGCATCGTTCTTCAAGTATTGCAATGAGTCTGAGGATGATGATGATAATTGGTTGGAGTTTTCAAACTTGGATAATAAGTTCCCGCTGCTCGATTGATCGGTTTCATATAAGTTTCTGGATTTAGATGGATATTGTGAAGTGTTGGCTGATTGGTAGAGATTCGACTCTTGCGAGTTATCTCTAGAGAAGTTGGTGGGGTGGTCTTCTTTTAAGATATTTAAATCGGTGTCCGTAGTAGAAACACCAGGTCTCTTTATTATGTTCCCATCACTATCCAATCTTTGAATATTACCTGATGATTCTCTTCTCATGAGTGCATTCAATGAATTGTTACTCACAAAGTTGGAGGAGTTGTAAGATTGTCTGTAACTATTGTCATCGACTAATTTCACAGAGAACAATTGTTCAGTATTAACCGTACTCAAAGAAGCGACCGATTCTCTAATCTTTTTATCTGCAATTCTCATATCATTCAGGTTATCGTCAGCTCTCCATGATTTCATTGGTTTTTCAACTGCATCGAAGTACTTGGAATTATTACTGTCGACATGAGTCAACGAAGATGATGTCGAACGAGCATCTAAACTATTTTTGTTATCCAATTTCATAATATTCATTGACGACATTTGTTTCGCGTCGTTTTCATGAACAAATCCAAATCCAGGTCCGTTACATTCAGGACTGATAGTGTTGTTGGCACTAGAGCTACTCATTTCATCATCGTGGGCCGCTTTCTCATCCTTTTGCTTTCTTCTTCTTAAGCAACAGCAGAGGAAGAAAATGGCAGCAATTGCAATGAAAAAGACTGGAATTCCGACCCCTAATCCAATGGCTAAAGCCTTTTTGTTGACTCCACTTTTCTTGTTTGAAGTAGAAGCCAAAGAACTGGACGATGAGCTGGACGACGAAGTGGATGAAGAGAAAGAACTAGAAGAAGATGACGAAGTAGATGAAGAAGATGACGATGATGAAGTTATTTTTGTGGTCTTTGACACGCCAATAATATCAAAAGACTTTGTCTCGGTGTCATAGTCCGATTGGGCTTTTAAATCAATCGACAACTTGACAAAGTCCTTCGGTACTTGACCGGTGAAAGTGATGTTATCTTCATGAAAAGTCAACCAATCAGCATCATAGTCGGCCGCAATAGTGGTTTCGTTGTAGTCAGTAAAGTAAGTTTTCAACAATTGGTACGAGAAAAAGGTATCTTTTGTAGCATTGACATCAGGAAATGAATTCACAGTAAATACCGAACCAATGGCATCAAACAGATATGGTAATTCGACAGAGTTCCCGTAAACATCAACCACTTCCACCGAGAAGTTGTCGAACGAGGCCTTTGAAGGGAAAGTACCTGTTAAAGAGTAGCTATCTTCATCAAAATGCACATAGCTAGGCAAGTTATTGGTGGTGATGTTGGAGATGTTTGACTTTGCAATGGGTTCATTGTCCAAGTAGACATCTGATAAGATTGGTACTGGGACATCGAAGGTATTATTCAAAGTCCCATTGATCTTGGTGGTTTCATTCAACGAAGTACTTAATTGATGAGCACCCACCACCAACTTAAAGATACCTTCGGCTCCAGCGTAACCCACATAATCGGTAGCAATGAAGCTGAAGCCATAGTTAATTGAAGGTGCAATCAGAGACACTACGTGAGGAACAGTACCGGAAAACGATAAGTCGTCACTGTCGAACTTAACCCAATTTGGGAGGGAACTCCTATCATCAGATCTTCCGTAGTAAGCAACAATAGATCTGGCGGAGTCTGAGTACGATTTGAATATGGATTTGGTGAATTTGATGTTGAAAGACTCGCCAGGACTGACTACCAAGCCATCGTCCCCATTGGTCTTGCCATATTGGGCAATATTGGTGAACATCGCGTCCTGGGATGATAGATGAAGGCCATGGTCCTCGGAAACAATCATGGAATAGTTTTGAGATACAGTGGAACCATCACTCGAGTCCGTTCCAGTCAAAGTAATATAGAACGTTCCCACATCCTTAGAGGAAGGATTACCTGTAAATGTTCTGGAGCTTCCGTCAAAGGACATCCACGAAGGTAGTTGTGACGCAGTGTAGGAGATTTGGCCATTTGAGTTGGACTTGTAGGTGGTATACGCCAAGGTAAAGGAATAATCTTGAGAAACCCGGGCTACATTGGGGAGTTGTTCACTGAAGGGGAAACCCACGTAAGCTGCTGCCCTAATCAAAGGGAGTATAAAGATGAGGAGGAATAATGTCATATGTAGCATGGTCAGGACTACTATGAGGGTTGTGTTGTCTTGGTAGGTTAATTCGAAGAAGAAAAGTGAAAGTAAATTGAATTATTGAGACGTGAAATGGAAAAGGGACATTGGAGACGATAACCACGAAAATAAAAAAAAAAAAAAAATTCCCTCCAGGAGTTCGTTTAGCCCCATGAAATTACTATGTGAATAAGTTGCCGTCTCTGGGGGTAACAAAATTAGAATCTACCATTATTTCTCTTTGTAGCTTTGGTGAAAAGGAACATTTTTGTCGCCCAAAACAAATAAACAAAATCAACTCACACTGAAAAACGCGTTTTTTCCCTTTTATTATGAATGTTTGCAGCAAAAAAATATGTGCATACGAAGTCCGCGTTTTTTTCCTGCAAACCGCGTTTTGACGAGGGTTAAGGACAATGTTAGAGTGATGGAGAGGGAACTATGTAGCAGAAAAGTATGGGAGAGGAGCGGGGTGAAACTAACACTTGGGCTTCAGGAAGCTGAATACACAGGATGGGAATGTCATCCTGAGACTGTCGAATAGTATCGGACATGAACTTTTATTGTGTCTGATATCCCGACATCTGACATTTGTCTGACATCCCTTATCGCAAAGTAGATTGACGCATGGCTTCAACACGATGCAGAAAATTTAGGATGTCAAAAAATAAAAAAATGTCACACACAAATATAAATCCGTTTGTCGTAAATTCGTGAGAAACATCTACAGAAAGTCAAACAGGTGTGAGGCTTGTGTTTGACACCAAAGCAAAAAGGATGAAAAAAGCCGTAACCAGTCTATTAATAGGTTCAATTATGAGAACTGGCGGTCTATTAGTTAACCGAATTGAGTTAAACATAGTATCGTTAATTAAAGTATAAAGATACACACACGAACGAGTAAAACGTATCGTTAATTAGAGTATAACTCTATATACAGGAACATAGTGACGTGAATTAGAGTATAATAGTATATACACGAATGAGTCAAATGTAGAATCGTTAATTAGAGAATAATTCTATATACATGAATGAGCAACTAAGCAGCACTGTTCCAGCGAGGAAGATAATAGATAATCGTATTAATAGCATAACCAAACAACAACCCCACCAACTTTTCCCCAATTGAGTGGAAATACAAATTGGTCATTAGAAGCATGAACCACCACAATCCAATCAACGGGATAACAACCATATGAGGGTTTTGTGTTACTAACTTCGTTATGGTATTCAATGGATTGGCACTTTGTTTCAATTGAGTGATCAGGCTCCGAATGTTGGCTACCAACTGATGCCATGAACTCCAGTACGGAGCAATTTCGAAGAACATGTATATTGAGGAATGGATCATCAAAAATACATGGCCCGAAGGATCATGACCCCCGGTCCATTCTCCACGCACTCCTCTACAGGTGTAAGAGTTGATAAGATTTGTCTCGTAGTTGGAAATGGAGTTTTCGATCTTACTGAAAATTGTCTGATCCTTAAACTTACCTAGGTGAGAACTCTGAATATTAGTGCATTTCCCTCCTGTCAAGACAAATATTCTATCCATAATTGGTAATCCGAAACACCACTGCGTGAAAAGAGCCCACCAGATAGTAACAATGATGTAGGTAATCACAGCTCTTGTTATAACTGGAACCTTTTTGCCGGTCAAACGACTGTTGTGGAGTATGTTAATAGCATGGAACACGACGATCACAAAAGTGGTCCAACCCCATCCTTTCTTCACGAAGAATTGATTTATGAAATTCCTTTTGTCGTTATAATAGTTATACACCTCTTCTTGCAGAGAGGCATAGTGCATTATTCTAGCAATCAAGAAGTTGATTAGAAATGACGAGAGGAATGCCATTTCAAGCACACTTAGCTTTAACTTTTGGCTCAACGTGTTGGCAATGCTTTTCATTGAGTCTAAATGCTGGCTGTAAATGGCGTCGTTGCTTCTTCGTTTGATTGGTGCCATCCTGAAGTTGCTTTGTAGAGCAATGAATTGGGAAGGTGGCCTTTTTGACATTTTTGAGTAATGTGTCTGGTGCACGGGTGTCTGGATTTTGCAACCCTATAAAAAGAAAAGTCTACAATCAAGATGTATTGAATTCATTAAACATTAAGATACATAATCTGAAGGCGGTTGCGCTATCTAGATTCTTGAGCACTTGTCCGTGAACCCCTGGCCGTTATCGATGAAAGTATGAGCTTGTTGAAGAGAACTTACGTTTAGCTGTCTAGAGCTCGATCTGTAGAAGTTTGGATCTTGTTTTCTGTCTGCTAGGTTAAAGGTCAAGCTTTTTCTTTAATTTCCGTTGAGAGAAGATATTCCTTCATTTTCTGTCTGTCACATTCCTCATTTCTGTCTTTCACATAAGCTATTCCTTATTTCTTATCTTTCAGATGAGGCTTTCCTAATTTCTGCCCCAAACACACCAATTATAGCTTTGAATTGACAGCTTTGAACTGGCTTTCTTCTCAGAGGTCTTATTGTTAACTACTGCTCTCAAGTGAGCATACCAATGAGCACCACTTGTTGTGCGTTATTCAGTTCCTTCTGCATTCCTATCTACTCTTTTGCATCTACGTTCATAGTATCTTCACCCTCCTTTTTATCCTCAATCTCTTGGCTCTTTGCTTCCTGTGGTAGTTCCTCGCCTTCTTTTGTTTCTATCTCTTGGCTCTTTGCTTCCTGTGGTAGTTCCTCGCCTTCTTTTGTTTCTATCTCTCCGTCAGATTTTTTCAGTTCAAACACAGCTTCATCGGGATTTTGCCATCTTTTAACCATATCATTCATCAAAGTATTCATAAAATCAGGATTTACTATTGATTTACGAAATTCGGCAGATTGCAATAACGTCAATATATGTAAACAATTAGGATATACCAAATACTTTGCGTATTCAGGTTGTCTCCAGTAATTCAAATAGTCAAGATAATTCAAAAACTCTTCGTTAGCCAAGTAGTCATTCTGAGCCAAGTAGTTAAGATATGGGATGTTTGTTAGTGATTGAACAAATTCCATTTCAATCTCCCATCTTGTGGGCAATGGGTCAGCCATGATGGAGGATAGAAAAGGTTGAACTAGGTGAATTTTTCATCCCAAAAAATCTGCCGCGCTAGCATGCAGACAAAAAAGGTAAACAGCTATCTATATAATTTAGGAGCCTGTTTATCTCACTATAGTCTTCCTTTTTGTCTGAATAATAATCTGACATTCTCTCCAGATACGATAGCGAAGTATATTTTTGTCTGAAGATAATACTCCATTTATTTGAGAGAACGAAACTTTATTTGTTATTTATCTGTGAAGAATCCTTCGTTATTCACCTAAGAAAGAATCCTTTGTTTATCCCTATGTCAGGTAACTCAGCCAAGCGGCAGTTGGCGCTTGAAAAGGAGCTTGACCAATTGGTTAAAGTGAATGCTGCTGTTGACTCTATGATCTCCACAATAAAACAATCACAAATCAATATTCAAAAAACCAAAGAATCAACTGATCATACTGGGAAGTTGCTAGAAGATTGGATAAGAATATTGTCACAAACGAGTTTTACAAATGAAATATTGAATAATCCTAAATGGAACGGGAAATATGGTAATGAAGAAGAGGAAGAAATGGACCTCGAAACTAAGTTAGATCAAGAGCAAGCACTTATTACTGAGTTGAAAAATTTGGAGAATGAAAATAGTCATTTATTGAAAAAAATTGATGCTAAAGAACAGCATGAAACACAGGATACCCGAACAAGAGAATTGGAGAGTCGAAGACAAAGAGAGTTGGGTTTGGGATACAGGAGAAGAATTGAGAAGTAGGCGATCGTCAAGAAAGTAACATTACCCTTCATGACAGTGAATGCGGATTAACATTGTATTGTTCACAGAAGAGTGAACGAGATACGACGAATCAACTCAAACTAGTAGTATTATATACTCTAAAAAGGAAGCAGAATCTTCTAGCCTTTCTCTTGGAGCACAGAAATAGGAATAGCTGATTGAGTTACAAACTTATCTCTGTTATGAGATGCTCAAGGTGATGATGATTCAGCTTCAAGTAATCCCTGTTATGAAATTTACTCTCCAATGACTTCTCTGGTATAAATCCTTTAGCGAATCAGGATTCAGTTCGATAATGTCTAAGTCAGAGCTACGCCGTGTACATGTACAAAATTATATTTTCTAGAAATAAATAAAATAACAGTCATCAGTAGAAGAATTAAAACAAAAATAAAAACAAACAGTCTACTTGAGAATACTGGTGATCAAGTCACTGGCATCAACGGAGTCCCCTTCTTTGATCATGATTTCCCCAACTTTACCCGATACTGGAGCACTAATCACCATTTCCATCTTCATTGCAGACAAGACGGCAATTGGATCACCTTTCTTAACATCATGATGAGGCTTAACCCTTACTTCAATAACAACCCCAGCCATTGGAGCACCGACATCATTAGGCTGGGTAGCTTTTGGTCTGGTTTTGGTTTCAACTGAAACTGTTTTATCATCAACAGTGACCGATCTCATTTCCCCGTTCAATTCAAAGAAAACTTCACGAGTACCAGTTTGTTGACTGATTTCACCAATAGCTAATAATTTGATAATCAAAGTTTTACCTTGTTCAATGTCAACCACGATTTCTTCATTGATTTTGGCTGGTTTCAAGAAATGTCTGGTTGGTAGGACTGACAAGTCACCGAATTTCTCCAAGATTTGACGGAATGCTTCGTAAACCTTTGGATACATGATATAGCTAGCAATATCACATTCTCCAATGGATCCATTACCAGAAGAACCTCCATATCTCGAGTTCAACTCTTGTTTAATTGAGGCAAAGTCAATTGGTGGTAATGTCAAACCAGGTCTTTTGTTCAACTTGGCACGCTTGTTACCCAAGACATTGGTTCTTAATGGTTCAGGGAATCCTCCGAATGGAGTACCCATTAAACCTTCCATGAAATCCAACACTGAATCAGGGAAATCCAACTCAGATGCTAAAGTGTTAACGTCTTCTTCGTCCAAGTTATTAGCCACCATAAATTGGGCCAAATCACCAACAACCTTGGAAGTTGGTGTAACTTTGACAATGTCTCCCAATAATTGATTAGCAATCTTATAAGTTTCTTTGGTTTGCACCCATTTTTCTCCCAAACCCAATTGTTGAGCCTGGAATAATAAATTGGTCAATTGACCACCAGGAATTTCATGTTGGTACACTTCTGGATCAGGACCTTTCAAATCGGCTTCGAAACAAGAGTATAGTAATCTCATTTGGGCCCAGTAGTTATCGATTTCACGCACTAAACTATCTTCCAATCCGGTTTCTATTTCGCCTTCTAATGAAGCTAATAATGCACTGATGGATGGTTGAGAAGTCATACCCGACATAGAGTTGGAGGCAGCATCAACCACATCAGCACCAGCTTTGGCAGCAGCAGACATGGAAGCAACCCCAGTACCAGCAGAATCGTGGGTATGGACATGGATTGGTAAGTCTGGGTAACGAGCTCTGATTTCACCAACCAAGATCTTGGCAGCTTGTGGTTTTAAAGTACCGGCCATATCTTTGATACCTAAGAAATGAGTGCCCATTTCCACAATCTTTTCAACGACATCCAAGTAGTATTGCAAGTTATATTTCTTACCTGGTTTTAACATATCACCAGAGTAACAAACAGTAGCTTCAATAACACCACCGGCTTTTCTAACGGCTTCGACACCGACCTTCAATTGGTCCAAATCGTTCAAAGCATCGAAAACACGGAAGATATCAACCCCATTTTCTTTGGCTTGTAAAACGAATTGATCAATGGCATTATCAGGTAAGGAAGAATAAGCAACACCGTTAGCACCTCTCAATAACATTTGGAATGGAATATTTGGCACCAATTGACGCAATTTACGTAATCTGACCCATGGATCTTCATACAAGAATCTCATACAAACATCGAAGGTTGCACCACCCCAACATTCTAAGGAGAAGGCTCCACTCAAGGCAAATGCAGTGCTAGGAGCAATGTTTAACAAGTCAATGGTTCTAACCCTGGTGGCTAATAACGACTGATGAGCATCTCTCCAGGTAGTATCAGTGATCAAAGTACCTTTGAATTTATGAACTTTTTCAGCAAATTTAGCTGGGCCTTCTTCCAAGAGAACTTGTCTCCAGCCCCTTGGAACCATTGAAGGGTCGACATTTACGTCGATTTTAATACCGGTCTTTGGGTCGTGCAAGTCAGGAACCAAAGGTTCGGTGTCCAATTTTGGAACCCCAATTTGACCTTTAATGGAAGAACCATTGACTACCAAATCACCCAAATAGTTCAACAATTTGGTGGCTCTGTTTTGCGAGCTAATCATTTGGAATAATGAAGGAGTATCATCGATGAAAGTGGTCCAACAGTTACCATTGATGAAGGTTTCATTGGTTAATAAAGCCAAAAGGAAAGGAATGTTTGTTTTTACTCCTCTAATTCTGAATTCGATCAAAGCTCTCAACATCTTTCTCCGGGCGATTTCAAAAGTAGAACCGGAGCAACTACATTTCACCAACATAGAATCATAATGAGGGCTAATTATAGAACCAGCAAATCCGTTACCACCGTCTAATCTGACACCATTACCACCGGCAGATCTGTAAACTTCGATTTTCCCGGTATCGGGCTGGAAGTTTTTGGCTGGATCTTCGGTGGTGATTCTACACTGGATAGCGAACCCTCTGGTGGTGATTTTGTCTTGCAATAAACCCAATTGTTGCAAGGAGGCCCCGGCAGCAATTTGGATTTGGGCAGCCACGATATCGACCCCGGTGATTTCTTCGGTGATGGTGTGTTCGACCTGGATTCTGGGGTTGATTTCGATGAAGTAATGACGGTTTTGTTCGTCGACCAAGAATTCAGCGGTACCAGCGTTTCTATAGTTGGCGGACTTGGCCAAGGTCACGGCATCGGTCAAGATGGCATCACGGACGGATTTGGGTAAGTTTTTCGCTGGGGCGATTTCCACCACCTTTTGATGTCTTCTTTGCACGGAACAATCACGTTCGAACAAGTGGATGACATTGCCATAGTTATCGGCCAAGATTTGCACTTCAATGTGCTTTGGTCTGTCTAAGAATCTTTCGATGAAACAAGTACCGTTTCCGAAGGCAGTTTTGGCTTCTGAGGTGGCTCTGTTGAAAGCATCTTCGATGGAGTCACCCTCACGCACCACTCTCATACCACGACCACCACCCCCGAAAGCAGCTTTGATGATTACGGGGTACCCGTAGGTGTTGACGAACTCAACGGCCTCGTCCACGGACTCAATTGGCCCAGGAGTACCGGGAACAACAGGCACATTGTTGGAGATGGCCAAGGTTCTGGCGCTGACCTTATCACCGACGGCATCGATGGTTTTGTGGGAAGGACCAATCCAGGCAATGCCGGCTTCTTCGACTTTTCTGGCGAACTCACTGTTTTCAGAAAGGAAACCGTACCCCGGGTGAATCATGTTGACGTTGTGGAATTTGGCGATCTTCAAGATCTCGTCAATTTGTAAGTAGGCGCCCACGGGAGTGTACTGGTTCTTCTTACCGATGACGTAGGACTCGTCGGCCTTCAATCTGTGCATGGATAATCTATCTTCGTGGGAGTAAATAGCGACTGTTTGCATTGACAACTCGTGGGCGGTTCTGAAGATTCTAATTGGGATCTCACCACGATTGGCCACGAGAATCTTGTTCATAGGGCCCAACACGGTAGAGTCCCTTCTCATCTGGTTGATTTTGACCTGATCATTGGTACCGACCGATAATAGCGAAGTCATACCAATTGCGAGGGATGGGAATGGGGAGGAGGAGATTTAAAAAAAAAAAAAGATAAACTAAGGGATGGAAAAGGGGAGGATATATTGAAAAAAAAAAAAAAAAAAAAGAGGAAGAAGAAGAAGAAAAAATTAAAAAAGAAAAGATGACAAAACCTGCTGTTACCATAATAAACTAGCTAAAGTAGTAATGGACCCAGAATCTCCTGTTGGAATGCTTCTTTCCCTTGCATCACTAAAAGGCAAATATGCTGTCGGGGTTAATCCAAGACCAGAAGAAAAAAAAAAAAAGTAATAATCTACCGTCCGAGCGGAAGTTACCGTAACAGACCGTACTTCCGAGAGCCTATATTGTTTTCGGTGTTATAACTTTCCTCCGACACTTGGCAGCAGGTTCTTCACGGAAGCAATGGTAAACACCATCTATTGTTACTTCATGTAACACAATAAGGCTTAGAGTAAATGTGTGTCTATGTTTTGCTTTTACGGTTGACTCATCTGAGGAGGGGGGGAGCAGGACCTTTAGAGCAAATGTTAATTCCGTTTCCCCTGGCCCTTTTTCCCATATTAAACCCGCACCTGTGTGGCTGAATGGAGGACGTGCGCCCATCACGGAAGAAGGTTCCCAAAACAGATAAGACGGCGTAATTGAAAAAGCTTATCTAGTCGGCACAGAGTGCTCACGGCCTTATAACCCACCAGGTTCGGCTGCAACTGTGCTGGTGCCGATGTCGTCACTAGACCAAAATGAACTGACACAGCAGGACCAGATGAACACATGTCATCATCACCAGCTGCTGGTTCTTTCTTCCCAACGACTTTCAGATGTGGGCTTGTCTTACTAAAGGTGCTTCTCTTATCGGTTTGCTGGTACTGTTCGGATGCAATTCTGCTACGCAACTTACACGTACATGCATGAGTTGAATTTAGACCACATCATAAAGTTTATTTGCGTCTATTTGCAGTATTAGTCAAGTGAAATTGAACCTTCGACTCAAGATAAAAATGTTATCTACCATAATCATATGAAGTTGTCCTCACCATTTCAGTAAAAATGCTGGAATTGTGTTACTGAAAAATTGGCCGCTGTCAACTTTTCTTTTTTACTCGTTTAACCTGTCGTAAACTCATCTACACTCCATGAAATGCTGCCATTCTTTGCGTAACCACGAGGATGATGTAATTCGTAGCTTATTCTTATCCGTCATCATAGGCTATGTTGACTTTTAAGTAACTGCTATTGTCCCAGGTGCACTTGTGTGTCCGCCACTATACGAGAACGGATGCTCGGAGTTTGCCCTAACTTCCGAGCTCAATCCTGTCTTTTTGCTCGGAATATCTCGCTTTCGGAAAATAGTGCCATGCCTCTGAACTTCCGCCATCGTGGCTTATCTTTGCGCTTGCTCCGTACCGCCCGTCGTAAAAAAGAAAATGCAGCCACCCGTACACCAGCCCTCTCTCTCGGTCTATGCAGTCCTGACATCGCGTTTTGTTTACGTGAATCTTGATCTACATCCTCCAAGTACTCTCCAATAGCCACCAATTGAACATGGAGGAGCCTGCAGAACTCGCGCTGTTTGTGCTGTTCATTCAGACCCTTCTTCCCTTCGCTCCTTCCCATGCCAACCATGACTCCGAGCTAATAAGCTCCTATACCAACAACGAATCGCCGGATGTTTTGTTCCTAATTACAACCAAGGACGATACCTACCACTTAGTCAATGACTTGTCCTCCTTGGAAATTGACCTCCTTACCATAACCACGATCATGATGTTGATCAAGTCACGAGGTAAGATCCTTGCAGGAGTGCCATTCTTTAATCAAATCAACATTCTAAACATTCCTACCTCCCATATCATCGCTACAGAAAATCAAGATTATTCCAACGACGAGATTTTCGAAAGATTAAGAAGCTTGGTTAATTTGGGTATTTCCCCATACTTTGACTTGATCGCCAACAAACAAGTAGATGGCGTTCGAGGGGATTCGTCGAATTCCATTAACATAACCAGAAAAAAATTTAATGAATTAGCATTATCACTTCAGCATTTACAACAAAGAATACAGGTCCCTGATCTAGTCGGAAGTGCTCACCCTAAAATAATTGAACTATTAGCAATTGATGATGAAGATGTGAAAAACCCCACCGTAGACAACTTAGTCACTGATTCATCGTTTTTGAATGAATTAACAAATATTGTAAATAAGTGGATCAAACAAATCCAATCAATTACTAAGTTAAATCATAATCCTTTTGATGGGAGTTCAATTATTGAAGAAATCCAATTCTGGAAGTCAATGGAACTAACCTTAATATCCATTGACCAACAAATAAACTCCCCCGAAATCAAATTGTCCCTAGATATCTTGAATCAATCTAAAAGATTTCATATTACTCTTTCATTCCAAAATGACATTGGTTTAAGCAATAAACTCAATGAAACTAAAATATACAACTCCTTATTGAAAGATTTACCCACAGAAGAACTTTTGATAAAACCTGCTAATACCGTTGACTTAAACGAGCTAAAAAAATTCGACTCTGCAGTTATGAATATATTCAACCATTTGAAGAAATTAAAAAATTTAAATTCATTCCCATTATCGAGATCAATTGAATTGATAGAGTTAATAATAAATGATGTTGTCACTAGTTTGGAAAAAATATTATTGAATTTTTCTATAATGAGTTTGTCATTTGATTTGTTCAATGAATTAGTGGATACTCATCTATCAAAATTATTCAATAATCTCGATCTCAACATCAAATTCATGGTCAATTTAATAAGAGAACTATTAAGGAAAAGACAAGAAAAGTTCATCATTATCAAGATTAATCAGGATACTCTAAATGATTTAAAGGATAAAATCAAATATCTAATGAACTTGCGATTGAGTCACGAAAAATTATTATCATCAAGCAAGAATATACTCAAACAGCACCAACTAGACGATGAGCCAGTGGTAACAGATAGGCTCATACTGGCATATAGTAGATATATTTGTTCCGTCAATCCATTGGATTTATCAAAAAGTGGTAAAATCATCTGGGCAAATAATGAGAAATTGTATTTGAATGAGTTTCATCATTTGGAGTCAATAATTATATCTCACTTGAATGATAACTTCAGTAAGTGTAACTCATTCAATGATTTCATATCCATTTTCAAAAAATTTAGTACAATTGATGATTCGTCAGAAAATCTTAGTTCTTTATTGGATGATAAATTTAAGCTAAATCTTTTATCCATCGTTGACGAAGAAATCTCTAAATTAGTGAATTTGAATATAACCAATGAACATGAAATACTTCAGATATACTCACAGCTCAATTCAATTGATGGCATTATCTCCAAAATATCTTGGAATATTGGATTAACCAATAGGTTGAATTTTTATAAACTCAGTCTTATTAACATGTTGGGCTCTAACTGGAACCAATATTCTTTGGGAAACAAAATTGATCTGGAAATTACTAGCTTAATTGATAAACTCGATCCTAGTAAAAACTTTGATACCTGGTTGAAAGGAGTTGAAAGTAATGTCAAAATTAATTTCAATGGGCCAGTTTTGAAAGCCACTGACACCAATACAAACTCCCTTGATTTAGCTGTCAATTTCGATACTAAACTACTTGAAGTATCCCAACAAATCACTCAATTGTCCCAATTGGGGTTTAAGATCCCAGTGAATTTATCAATAAACTTCAAGAAAGTGCGAGATTTATATCCGTTGATCATGACTTTGACAGAACATATAATCATATTGAAAGACTTATTGTCCATCGATTTGGTGGAATGTGATTATGGAAAAAAATTTGGCTTTTTGTTAACCTACCAAGTTCAGATCATAACGATTCTTCTCAAAAACCTATTTGGTGTTAACTGGGTTTACATCTCTCAAGCTTACGATCTTTCCCAAGTTGAAGAAACTGAGCCATCTGCACTTGATAATGAGGAAACAATTGAAGAAAGATCTCTTAATACTTTAAGTTCTTTTCAGACCGAGATCTATAAGCTTTATGTCCAATCCAATAAAATCAGCAGAACTCACGATTTTTTGTACCATACAAAATTGAATGAATTATTACAAAGCGATTATAGTCTGGAAAGCATTCGTGCTATTATGACATCAATTCAAACAGAAGTCTTTAAATTGTTCTACGAAAATTTTAATGACTTCGATAAGTTTATTGCTATAGTGAATGGTGATTTGAGTGATATTTTGGTGAGGAAATGTGAATCCCAATTGAACGCAGTCCTTTCGCTGTTCGCAAGGAGTCATGCAGAAGGTAGCCCAAATTCGTTCATATCAAAAAGAACGCATCATATCAACTTTCAAAATCATTTCTTTGTAATTTCTCCGTCTTTGGAATCTACGAAAAAACAGTGGATGAAGGAATGTAATGAGATCTTTTTCATAGTAGAATCGCTAGAATTGGTTAAAGTTGATGGCTCCAAGCAAAAGTTTCAGTTGCAAACCAATGAAGCTATCAAGAAGGTTATTTCTACAATATTAACCAGAATCGCTGAGTTGATAGAGGAAACAGAAAAATATTACGACAAATGGCTAAATTTACTGAACATATGGGACTTAAATGTGGAGAAAACAGATGATTTATTGGCTCTTTTTGATGTCAAATCTGAGAGTGATCTCACTGTGAACTCTTGGTTACAAATATTCAACCGATTGTTTGATTTGCGAAAAGTCGTTGACAATAACGAAACCAACTTCACAATAAACCAACTACTTGCAGTTGACTATAGCAACGTTCAATCACGAGCAATCTTGAAACTAGACAATTTCCAGAACCAGCTCGTCAAGAAGTTTGCTGAATTTATTCAAGTTGATATAATTGCTTTGGATGCAGAGCTTGCTCGAACAAAGTCCTTGCTTGAATCCAACTTCACTTTACAAGTTACTAATATTGAACTAATCCGTACTATTGAAACTCACTACGACTTCCGGGAATCAATGAAACAATGGGTTATCGAGTTCGATATGTTGAAACAAGGACAACGACTTTTATCAATTCAAAGATTCAACTTTTCTTCGAAATGGGTACATGTAGAGCAATTGGATAATAACTTACAAATTATTGCAGGATTACTAGATAGAAATGATGAGCTTATACAAGCTAATTTCGACTTGCTATCATTAAAGATTTCCTCGGAATCAAATAAAATCAAGGAGTCATTAAAGACCTTGATTAAAGATTGGCTCAATAAAAAACCAATTTCTGGTACTTTAAACCCGGTTTCTGCTATAGCTGTTTTATCTAATTTCCAGAACCAGTGTAATGACCTTGACAAGCAGAAATCATCTGCTGTTAAGGTTGCAGAAAATTTGGGCATAATCGTCTCTATAGACGAGGAAGTGCATTTGATTATGGAGGAAATTCAAGATTTGAGGTCTGTATGGACTTCAATCAATGGACTATTTGAACAACTAGAAAGAATCAAATTGTTGGATTGGAATGATTTACAACCTCGTGAGCTCAGAATTCAACTTGAGGGGTTGCTTAGTAGCTCTAGGTCATTACCACCTAAAATTAGACAATACGCAGCATTTGATGAAATCCAAAACTCAATCAAGCAACATATGAAAAATCACTCTTTTGTCAATGATCTTAAAAGTGAAGCACTAAAACCCCGTCATTGGAAATTGTTGTTAGATCAACTAGGCTTAGATTTGAAGTATGAAAGATTGAAGGTTGGAGATATTTTGGGAATCAATTTTTTACTTAATTCAGCCATTATCAAATCTGTCCTACTTCAGGCAAATCAAGAACAAACCATCGAAGAAAATTTGTCAAAAATAGAAGTTGAATGGTCCGCGATTTCTTTCGAGATGTTCAATTATGAAAATAAGTGTAGATTGATAAAGAATTGGGATAGGTTATTTGATCAATGTAACAATGATTTGAATTCATTGTTGAGTATGAAAAGTTCTCCGTATTACAACAATTTTGAACAGCATATCCTGACTCTTCAAGAGAAACTCAATAAATTATATTTACTCTTGGATGTATGGATAGAAGTTCAAAGACAATGGGTTTACTTAGATGGAGTCTTTGGAAATAAAACCAATGATATCAAAAACCTTCTACCAGTTGAAACCAATCGTTTCACAAATATCTCCTATGAATTATTCTCAACATTAAAGAAACTCTACAAGTATAACATTGTTCTTGATGTCACTCTTGTTTCCGATATTCAACGACATATGGAGAAATTTTTGGAAAGTCTTATAAGGGTGAGGAAGTTATTGACTAATTTCCTTGAGAAGCAACGTGAAATGTTTCCTCGATTCTACTTCGTAGGAAATGAAGATTTGCTTGAGATAATCGGAAGCGCCACGGATATGTCAAGGATAAACAGACATTTCAAAAAGATGTTTGCAGGTATCTCTTTCGTAGATTTCGATTCCGAGAGTTCATCAATTATTGCTATTAATAATGAACAGGGTGAAAAGGTTAAACTTGATACTCCTGTTTCTTTGATCAAACATACGAGATTACACGAATGGCTTAAAGAATTAGAATTAGAGATCAAAGTTACCTTATCAAAGTCAGTGAAAAATAATCTTGTTCGCTTGGAGGAGACTTTCAAAGATCATAATATTGATTCTCAGTCGTTCCAGGAGTTGATTCTTTCTACTCCGTGTCAAGTGATGACATTACTTCTTCAAATCTACTTCACCTCTATTATGGAAAGTTCGTCGACTAACCTTTCTGTGGCTGCAAATTTTAACTCTGAATTATTGAAAGTTGTCACTAAGTTTATCGTTTCCGACTCATTCCAAAATTTGAATCGAAAGAAGCTTGAATCGGTCATTATTGAGGTTCTCCACCAAAGGGACATTACAAACTTGTTAATTAATAATCAAGACGACTTTGCAGCTATACTTGATGTTCAGCAGTTATTCTATTTTGACTCCAAATCAGAAGATTTACTCAGTAATTTGACTATTAAGCAAGCAAAGTCAAAGTTCAAATATGGATATGAATACATTGGAGTGCCAGAAAAACTTGCTTATACTACATTAATTGATAAATGTTTTTTAGCCATGACTTCGGCTTTAGACCAAAAACTAGGTGGATCACCTTTTGGCCCAGCTGGTACAGGTAAAACCGAATCGATAAAGGCACTAGGTAATAACTTAGGTAAAATGGTTTTAGTATTCTGTTGTGATGATTCTTTCGATTTTCAGTCCATGGGACGCATTTTTCTTGGTTTATGCAAAGTTGGTTGTTGGGGCTGTTTTGATGAATTCAACAGACTTGACTCAAATATTTTGAGTGCCGTATCTTCACAAATTGAAAGTATCGAAGTAGCACTATCGCAAAAGTCTGGCAATATTGAAATCTCTGGGCAACAAGTGTCAGTTCATTCAGAAACGGGGATATTTGTCACTATGAATCCAGGTTACGTAGGAAGATATGAATTGCCAGAAAATTTGAAAAAACTCTTCCGGAGTTTCTCTATGGATAAACCTGATAATGAGACCATCGCGGATGTCCTATTAACATCACAAGGATTCAATCATTCCAAAGAACTTTCCAGTTTGATTGTTCCATTTTTCGCTGATATTAGGGAAATGGCTTCTAATCAGCCACATTACGATTTCGGTTTGAGAACAGTGAAAAGTACATTGAACAAGTGTGGTTTAATAAAAAGATCCGATACATTGGCAAACGGAGATAGTAAATCATCTGAATTAGAAATTTTACTTCAAAGCATTGAAGAGGCTGTAGCTCCAAAACTCATAAAGGAAGATGAACAGATTTTCAAAGGTCTAGTCGACAAATACTTTCCAGGTGTTATGGTTCGTAGTGGAGATAACAGCACACTTATTGCACTGTTGGAAACAATCGCTACGGATGAAGGACTCACGTTATCTACTGAATGGATCAGCAAAGCTTTACATTTGCTGCAACTACAAAAATCACATCATGGTTTGATGTTAGTGGGGGATGCGGGTTCAGGAAAGACTCTGATTCGGAAGCTGGTCTTAGAAGCATTATCGAAAGTTGATGGTTTGGACCATATGAGTTTCATTTTGGACTGTAAAGTGTTGTCCAAAGACGAAATATATGGATCATTGGATTTAATGACTCGTGATTGGACTGATGGCTTATTCACTAGTCTATTACGTAAAATCAAGAGTAACTTAAGGGGTGAACTTCATAAGCGAATTTGGATTGTATTCGATGGAGATATCGACCCTGAATGGGCTGAAAACCTTAATTCAGTCTTGGATGATAACAGATTGTTAACCTTACCAAATGGGGAACGGATAGAGTTACCTTCAAATGTGAAATTAATCTTTGAAGTCGATAGCTTAAAGTACACCACTTTGGCTACTATCAGTAGATGTGGGATGATTTGGTTCGATCCTTCCTTGGTATCAATCGAAGCACTACTTGCCAGTTTTCTTCATGATTTGATTACCAACCCACTAGAATTGACCCCGGAAATACCCTCTAGATTGGTTTTATCACAACAGGAAAGTTTCGCAGCGGAAATATCAAAGCTACTTTCTTGGAAATCTCTTACTGTTGGGTGCGAAATGGCTGCAACTTTTGATCATATCATGAAATTCACTGTGCAGAGGGCAATCAACAGTTTCTTCGTATTGCTCAAGCACCATTGTCGTCAATTCATTAATTTCCACTTCAGTGAAAATACGCCTATCGATAGTAGTAAGAAATATCTTCAAAGATCAATCTTATTGTCTCTCATCTGGTCGTTCACCGGTGACTGTTCGCTTCAAGATAGAGAACAATTTGGAAAAAGAATCTCAGAGGAGTTATTTCTGGGAGTTGAAGGTCTACAGGATGGTACTACTTATATTGATTATTGTGTTCTGCTTCCTGAATGTGAATGGGAAAGCTGGAACACTAAGGTTATTACAAAGGATTTAGAGCCTCAAGATGTTTCTAATCCAAGCACAATTGTGCCAACGTTGGATACTGTGAGACACGAGCGTATGATTTACTCCATTTTGAACGAACATAAAACCCTTTTACTTTGTGGTCCACCAGGGTCAGGTAAGACCATGACCCTTTTGGAAGCTTTGAGAAAATCACCTAGTCTTGATGTATTGTCGCTCAATTTTTCCAAAGATACATCACCCCAGTCATTAATGAAATCATTGGAACACCATTGTGTATATAAGAAGACCAACAGTGGTATCACTCTTTCACCTAAAGTTGATGGGAAATGGGTGGTTGTATTCTCTGATGAAATCAATTTACCAAGTGTTGATAAATATGGAACTCAGAGTGTGATTTCTTTGATGCGTCAAATGATTGAAAATGGTGGATTTTGGAGAGTGCACGATAGGCAGTGGATTAAGCTATCCAATATTCAATTTGTCGGGGCATGTAACTCACCTAGTGATCCAGGTAGACAACCATTGTCTGAGAGATACTTACGCCATGCATGCTTGATTATGGTTGATTATCCAGGGGAAAATTCTTTGAAGCAAATTTACATGACGTTTAATTTAGCAATTCTCAAATGCGCTCCGAATCTCAGAACCTATAGCCAAGCCATTACTGATGCTATGATTCATGTTTATCAAGCAACTAAGGAGAAGTTGACTTCAGTTATAGCAGACCATTATATTTATTCTCCTAGAGAGTTAACTAGATGGTCTAGAGGTATCCTTGAAGCGTTACGGGATGTTGACTATTCTACGTTGGAGCTGATTGTGAGATTATGGTACTATGAAGGACTTCGGCTCTTTTACGATAGATTGGTCAATGACTATGAAAGATCATGGACTAAGGAATTATTCAGAACTACTATAGAAGAGTACTTCCCTAATTCTAACGTAGGTGCAATCATAAAAGAACCTATTTTCTACTCCAATTGGTTAACATCAAAGTATGAGTTGGTCGACGAAAAGGAATTGAAATCGTTTGTTTCCGAGAGATTGAGGGTGTTTAGTGAAGAGGAAATGGAAGTGGATATTGTTCTTTATGATAAACTCTTAGATGATGCTTTGCGAATTGACCGAGTGTTGAAGCAACCACAAGGACATATGATTTTGCTGGGATCTTGTACCAGCGGAAAATCTACTTTAACCAAATTCGTGGCTTGGATTAATGGGTTAAAGACGATACAATTGCGAGTGGATAGTAACTATACTTTGGACAATTTTGATATGACATTGAGGCAGATTTTAATCATATGTGCCAAGGGTGAAAAGGTGTGTTTTATAATTGATGAATCCAGTATTTTAGACACTGCATTTATTGAAAGAATGAATACCTTACTAGCCAATGCTGAAATCCCAGGGTTGTTTATGGGAGATGAATTCACCTCTTTAATGACCGTTTGTACGGACCAGTCCCAGTCCCAAGGATTATTACTTGATTCTGATGAAGATTTATATGATTTTTTCACTCAGCAGGTGTCATCAAATTTACATGTGGTTTTCACCATCAGTGATGTGAAGAGCTCTCATAAGCCACAAGTAATTACCTCACCAGCATTGTTTAATCGGTGCGTTCTTAACTGGATGGGAGATTGGTCTGATATGACACTTATTGAAGTCAGCACCAAACTCTTAAGCAATATACCTCTCGATATGTCCAGCTATATTGTCCCTGAGACTTTTGTTAGTGATATCAACTTACAGCCAAATAGTTTTAGAGACGTATTAGTTGATGTGGTTATTGGGATCCATAGAACGGTTCCAGCGATCGATAACTATCCTTCTCGTTTTATGGACTTAATTAAGGTATTCACCAAAATATTTTCATCTAGGTCTTTTGATTTAGAAGAAAGACAAAGACATATTAGTAATGGGTTGGACAGACTACGAGAAACTGTCATCAAAGTAAATGAAATGAAAGGTTCACTTTCTAAGAAGAAAGTGTACTTGGCTCTTAAAGATAAAGAAGCCAAAACAATGTTAAATAAGATGCTTACAGAGCAAAATGAAGCAGAACGGAAGCAGGAATTTTCTATAGCGACCCAAGAAGAACTCGAGAAACAAGAAATTGAAATCAAAAGAAGACGAGCTATGGTAATGAAGGACTTGGAGATGGCAGAACCAGCTGTTGTAGAGGCCCAGAGAGGAGTGCAAAATATTAAGAAGCAACATTTGACTGAAATAAGAAGTATGTCTAACCCCCCTGCAGCGGTGAAAATGGCAATGGAGTCGGTCTGTACTTTGATAGGTTATGACGTTTCCTCTTGGAGAGATGTCCAATTGATTGTACGTGGAGATGATTTCATTGGAAACATTGTTTCTTTCGACAATCAGAAGCAATTAACCCAGGAACTTCGTAATTATATGGAGAAAGTATACTTGTCAAGGTCTGATTACACTTATGAGACGGTTAATCGTGCTAGTAAAGCATGTGGACCCCTTTTACAGTGGGTTCAGGCTCAAATGACATATGCAACTATTTTAGAGAACGTGGGACCTCTTAGGCAAGAAGTATTAATGTTGGAAGCCCAAACTAATAAAACCCGTGCCCAGTTGATCGCTGTTGACGAAATGATCAAAGAACTCGAATCGGCTATTGATAAGTACAAAGATGACTACAGCGATTTAATAAGAGAGACAGAGAGCATCAAGCAAGAGATGAGTGGAGTTGAAAAGAAAGTGGGTAGAAGTTTGAAATTGATTGATAATTTAACTAGTGAACGTAGGAGGTGGAAAGAAAGCATTGACAAATTTGGAGTCGAAAGAGAAGAATTGATTGGTAATTCACTTCTTGCAGCCTCATTACAAGTTTATTTGGGTAAATATGATCAAAATGGCCGTCAGCAACTTCTCAAATTATGGAAAAACAAGTTACGCACATCGGGCATTGCTTTTGATAGTGGATTATCTTTCTCGAGTCTTTTGAGTACTAGCGAAGAAATTCTTCATTGGCAACAATGTGGCTTACCTCATGACGAATTGAATATTGAAAACTTTACTATTTTAAAACTCGCTAAAACTCCGCTATTGATTGACCCATCTGGTGACATGCTAAATGTATTTGTGGAGTCTGTTGCTCCTAAAAAAGTGGTAGTGACTAGTTTCTTAGATGATTCTTTCATCAGACGACTTGAAAATGCTCTTAGATTTGGAGGTACTATTTTAATTCAAGATGCTGAATTTTACAACCCTATCATAGATCCTATTTTAAAGAATGAAATTCTGAGAAATGGTGGTAGATTTGTCGTTAGGATAGGGAATCAAGATATTGATTTTTCTGCCCAGTTCAAATTAATTCTTCATACGAAAGATCCAAAATTAACCGTATCTCCAGTGGTGATCAGTAGGGTTTCAATAGTGAATTTTACTATCACCAGCGGAAGTCTTGAAAATCAAATTCTTAACACAATGCTAGGTTTCTTCAAACCAGATATCAATGAAAAACGTAAGCACCTTCTTGGTTTAAAAGGGGAGTATCATGTTCGCCTTCTTTCTTTGGAGAAGCGCTTATTGGAATCATTAAGTGATTGTGGAAATATCTTGGAGAATGCCAATATTCTAGAAACCTTGGAAAAACTAAAATCTGAAGCTCACGAAATCAATGAAAAGATGATGGAATCCAATGTGGTTATGACTACCGTAGATGAGTTACGGGCAACCTATGAAGATGTTGCTAAGCACTCAGTGCTCATCTTTAACATCTTTGAAGGACTCACTAATTTGAGCAGATTCTATAACTTTTCGTTAGATACTTACCTTAATGTATTCATGAAGGTATTGCAAGAGAACGGAAATCAGTTAGACCTAGGTGATTTCATTAAAGAATTGTATAAGGAATCTTACAATGTTATTGCTCCCTCATTAGTGCATTCAGATAAAGTGGAATTTGCTCTTGTATTGGCCATTTGTTTCTACAGTTTGGAAATTGGGCAACAATTCAATAAAGTGATGGAAGTCGGATTAAAATCAGTTGCGAATAAAAGGTACTCCGATGATGTTTATAAAATTCTAGAGATGTGTTTTGCAAAATTTGACAAAGAAGATGACTTGGGAGATGTCCTGGTGGTGCAAAACATTATTGCCGCCAATGAAGAAAACGCCCTTCTTCAAACATTGGCTGCCATCATTGAAGCATTGGCTGCCTCCAGTGGGGAGAAGAAAGATGCATGCATGGATGCATTTATGAAACTCGGCTCCTTTTTATTCGCAGAGTCAACCACTGGCTATAGCAGTAAATATGATCTTGATTTCTGGGTTGAAAGTAGCCCATCTCCTATCATGTTGTTGTCTCCAGAAGATTATGATGGTACATTCAAGGTTGAAAAGTTAGCCTCTCAACAGAAAGTTAAGTTGGTAACAATATCCATGGGTTCAAAAGAAGGTGTTGATATTGCCAATAAAGAGATAGACTTAGCTCAGAGAAAAGGACATTGGGTTTTGATTCAAAACATCCATATGTCCAGTAATTGGTTAATTCAATTAAATCAAGACCTTGGAAGAGCAAATCTGGCACCTGGGTTCAGAATCTTTATGACTTGTGATCTAAAAGCTGAAAATATTCCAATTGGCTTGGTGACTAGATCAAAGATATTGAATTTTGAAAATCAACCAGGTTTGAAAAGCGTAGTTCAGGAGACCTTCAAGTCGATTCCAGGTGATCTCTTTGAAGTGAGCGAATTCAGACATGTATGCTTTTTGTTAGTATGGTATCATTCCTTGATCAAAGATAGGCTTAGGTATGCGCCAATATCATTCACCAAACTGTATGATATCAATGATTCTGATTTTACCTCCGGATTGTATCTAATCAGGAAACTTTTCTCTCCTTTGATAGTTAAAGGAAGGTTCAATGTTTCACCCGATTTGATTCCATGGCGTGAGATTCGTTACCTTATCGGAGAGGTGACTTATGGAGGGAAAATCGATGATAAACTGGACTTACAGTACTTTACCGAACTCAGTGAGAGCTTATTTACTGCCCGCTCATTTGAAGCTGACTTCAGCGTCTTGGATAATAGATTCACTAAGACAATTGACTCGCATGCAAATTTGATCTTTCCTGAAGGTATTTCGGAGGACTCCTATTCCTCGTGGATCCAGCAATTGCCAGATAAGTCCCCATTAAGCTGGATTGGTTTGAAACAAGGAGTTGATTTGTTACTCAGAGAAACAGAAGCACAAAAGGTAGCAGAAAAGGTACTTCAAATAAGCTTTTAACAGGGATATGATTATTTTAGAATACTTGTAAGTACATATTGTAAATATTATCGATATTTGAAGTGATGGCGCGATGGTTTTCGCAGCCATACTGTCCACCAAATTTTATGTAGTGAAATACTTAGGCCTGATATCTAGAGCAGAATTCTCTCATAGCTGGTTGATCTAACGAAAGTATTACAGATTTTTTTATTTTCTTCTAATTTAGCATGTTTTTCCTGAACTTCGAAATTACTAAAATCAATTACATGAATTTTATTTCTTTTCGTGGAAATTTAACAAAAAGTATTAATCTTGAGTAATTTCAATGGTTCCTCTCCTAATTACCAGATATATATAAGCAATACAGCTAACAAAGTACTTGAAAATCTACAGTAGATCACGTATAATGCGTTTGCTAATTTTTATTAAAGGGTTTTTAAATACAAATTAGAGAGGAAATATCATAAATGATGAAGAAAATACTAATGTGACATTTAATTAAATTTTTTTGAAAGATTCTATTGTTAAGATATCCCAGCCATAATTTTAATTAAATAATTTATTCTTCGTCATCCAAGGTTTGAGCAGCAATACGATCTAAATCTCTTTGACCGTTTTCGGAGATTTTTCTACCACCTTTTGGAGAGATTTCTAAGACACCGATTTTTTCTAAAGATTGTAAAACTCTTCTGTTGATAGAACCAGAAGCATCGACGTGTCTGTGAGGTCTGAAACCTCTGTTTTTGGCACCACCGTATAATTTGTTTAATTTACCAACACCAACTTGTTTTCTTAAGTAGATGTGTCTGGCAGCAGAAGCGGCTCTTTTGTAGAACCAAGTTTCAGCTTCTTGTGGTGGTAATTCATTACCGGAAGAAGTCTTGACGATATCAACGTAACCTGGAACTTCTAATTTACCTTGACGTTGCAAGAATTGAGCGTAAGCGTTAATGAAATCTTGAGCTGGAACGTCTCTAAAATATTGTTAGTACAATGGTCTGCGACAATTTGGATAATGATATGGAAGAAGGGTTCAAATAATGGTCTTATATCTATTCCTTGCTTTTCTTTCGGAGAAACCTCAGTTCGCAGGTCCAGACATTAATCCTACAGTTCTATGGACTTTGTCTGCTGTAGTTTAAATATATGTGTAGTCTTTGATGAACTTTTCACGATTTTTAGTTTGTCATTGGGAGATATTCTTCTAACGAATTTCATTTTATATCATATTCTGACTTTGAGCTTCAATGTCTATCATTATCACCTTACTAGATTGAAACATACCTGACGGAAACACCTGGCATTTTGTATATTGAATTAATGAACAAGATATTATAACTTTGTAAGAGTAGTTTTTAAATTTTTTCTACTTTTTTTTTCACTATACAAACCTCGCTCGCACTGTGCACCTGTACAGTAAATTTGCAGTTTAGTGCGGATGTGCGACTATTGGTATAACCTGTAAAATTTCTACTGTGGTCCTTGATTTACACAGTAAAATACAAATTTACGCGCGAGAATATACAAAACTCTTATAAAGCAGTCACTAATATCACGTGTATATTATACTTTGAAAATGCGAATATATGTATATACGAACTATAGGGATACTCAAGGACCATGAAGATAATATTATCTCCAAAGGCTACTAAGAGGTTTCGGTTGTAAACAGTACTGCTCCATTTCTATCAATGATGATTCAACCCCCCAAAAGGACTGACTTGAATGCCGTGCGTTTGCCTCTAGTGTGGTTGGAATGTCAGGATAGATGCTGAAACCATGGTCAAGAGTTGACCACGATTCAGCAATTTCGTCAGTAGTGTAGTTTGTAGTGTCAACATTGTAGTACTTTAACAAGAACAGCCGCCGGCGTCTAAAGTCAAGATTTGGTATTACTCCTTGCGGAATGGAGAATACTGAGGCAAGCTTCAACATTTTTTTTGCAGCCGTTATTAACTTTGTATCTTTAGACTGAAGTACGGTGTCAATACAGATATTTAGAGCCTGTCTGATTTCAGCATCTTCTACTGGAGACCAGCACTGTTCTGAGCAGATTCTTTTCAAACCCCGATAGTGGATTGGTGCGTTTCTGGTGGAAAAGGGTGATACAATATGATCAATGTACATGGAAGAGTTATGATAGGAAAACAAGATAGGCCGTTCCACCACAATGCCAAATTGATGATTTATTTGAGTGACATGGAGACATTGGAGGACGTATCCGATCATTTGCCCTGCCATTTCTCGAACCAGATCAGGTGTTTTGTCTACCAATGTCACCACTAACGGTTGATGACGACGAGGAGGAAGTAAGAATTCTGAATCTAAAACCATAGATTGCAGACACTCAAAAATGGCCACGAATTTCTTATCGAATGCGAAGTGGCTAAGGTAGGGAAGCTGAAGAAGCATTTTCATAATTTTGATGAAGCAACTATAGTCAGAAGTATCGTAAGCTTGCCAATTCCCTATATTGATGCTGGACTTTGATGCTAATCTAAGAGTAAAACTCGATAACTGATGAAACTTCAGTGGAAAGAGTTCCAACCACTGTACGACCTTGATATATTTGAGATAGTAGACTTCATTAGAAAACAAATTCAATTCTTTGAGCCGGGGTTTCTCTAAGAAAGTTGTTTGCTCGTGAAGCTGGACAACTGTGTCTTCAGTTATGAGAGAGAAGTCCCAGAATATGTCCAAACGTTCTAGTTGGCTGACCAATTGGAATAGACCTCTCACATTGATGAGTGTGCTGAGACTAATGGAAAGGTGTTTAAGGTTGGTAAATAGATGAAATTGGTGGGGATGGTAATAGGGGACTGTAAGACCTTCACTCAAAACCTTAAGAGAGTGGATATTGGTAAATAAGAGTAGATCGTTGTTGAATAAGGTGTTGTTATTACATTCCAAGACCCTAATGAAGTTATTGATACCGAAAAATCTTTGGTACCTGCTCTTAAATCTAGGCTCCCCGTTTACACCAATCTTGAAGCTGGTCTTGGCCAATTCAGCTTTGGAGCAGTTATCGAAATTCCGCTGTAGTAATTCTTTCAAAAATATTCTTTCTAAGCTTCTATCGTCAGAAAATAAGTTGAATCCTTTAGGCGACGACAAAATAGCATCTACATCATTTGTACGGATCAAACTGACGTACTCAAATAGTATGGGAGCAAGCTTGTTCCGCAATTGGATGCAACAGCTTGACAATGGCACAAGCATACTAAACAACAATTCATGATGGAGACGATACACAGCGAAGGTATCAGGAGGTTTGTTCGCTGTGATTTGCTGATAGATAACTTTGGAATTTAAGTTGACAAGGCCGTAGGTGAGATGGTAAATAATTTGATTCACCACCTCATCCGGGAGCGAAAGTAAAGATGATTGGGTCCAAGTTGATTTATAGGCTGGTTTTGACCCTTTTAATCGTATGGAAAAGTCACCACCGCTGGATATCAGCGCCATATTCAGTTCCTGGCCGGAGACCCCTTATCAGTTGAATCTAAAATTTGGGTGCGATAAAATTCAGAAGATAAAGATGCGAAATACTATGTGAGTTATTTGAAAAAATATGAATGATTTATTAATAGGATAAAGAAGTTCATGAAAGAGTAAATTATATACAAATATATAAATCCTACGCTTAGACCTTGAAACCTCTTGATCTTCTTCTACCTCTAGCTCTTTCGAATTTACGTCCAGTGGATTGGATTCTTGGAGCTTTGTGTTTGTGAGGACCCATGCCGAAGTGTCTAACAGCTTCTCTGGAGTTTCTTGGACCTCTGACAATCAAGGTGTTTTGACCTTTTGGAGCCTTTAAAGCTAATTGATCTAAAGTGATGGCTTCACCACCAGCCTTTAAGATGGTAGCCTTGGCACCAGCAGTGAATCTCAAAGCGGCAACAGTAGCTTTTGGGAATTCTAATAATCTGTTGTCGTCAGTAACGGTACCAACAACAACAATGGTCTTGTCAGCAGCACCTTTTTGTTTCAAGACACGAGAGATTCTAGAAACAGAAACTGGTGGTCTGTTAACCTTAGACAAGAACAAAGATCTTAAGATAACTTTGTTGAAAGGAGCATCAGTACGACCTAGAGATGAGTTAGTATTTAATTTTCAATTCTGCTCGATGACGCACAATAATCCAAGCAAGGTTATGTACTCGCAGAACTAGTCTATTCTCAACCCATTAAAGGGGAGATGTTGAAACCAATGAGGTTTGGTCAAGGACCAAAAAGAGTACCATCAAGTATAACCCACGCTACGCTAAATGCTTTTCTTGTTCATATCTTCATGAACGACAGCATGGATCAACTCATGATACTTTTGGTCTTCGACCAAATCTCATTATTGATCATAATTCTTTGTCTTATTTGCCGTCATCATTCAAGTTTCAAAGGTATACATACGAGCTAAGAAGGAGTATAATTTAACTAACAATTTTAAGTAGACATTGTCAGACTTTGGAGCAGTTCTGTGACTAACTCTGGCGTGTTGTTTAGTGGTATGATCTTTACCCATTTCGACTTATTGACCTTGGTGATGAAGTAAGAAGAGGAGTATTTTGAAAAAATTTCACAGTAGTTTTCTAATGATGAGGATGAAAAATTTTGGTGCGACCACAAACGAGAGAAATGGGTAGATGGTAGAGTAAGGGGCGTAAGCCCTCCCATATCTACAGATCACGTGCAGATATTAACCAAATAGGGTTTTTGGTCACATGATAATCACGTGTATTTTATCACATGATAATCACGTGTATTTTATCACATGATAATCACGTGAGAAAATATTTGGTATTATCAATTCTGCAACAACCTTCTCCAGAGCACCTGCATTTGTTGCCATCCGTTGTCTGTTTATATTCGCTGTCTCCGTTGTTCACCCGCTTCTTGTTCATACGTTCATTCTTTGTAGATGACACAATTGACGCCGATCAGAGGGTTCACTAATACCCCGGTGTCTAAGATCATCTGCATCCTCACCACCATTTCCGCATTGACCTTATCTGTTCTTCGGTGGAAATACTACGTGAATCTCTCCATAGATCCATTCATCATAGAATACAACCAATACTGGCGACTCATCACCTACCAGCTATCAGTAATTAATGAATCGGATTACCTATTGTGCATTATATTGTGGTTTCATTACAAGAACCTTGAACGATTCTATGGCTCCAAGAAATATCTCACCTTAATTTCCATTTTCGCGTTGTACAACTCCTTGGTGTGTATTATTGGCATGAGTATTGGCCAGCTAGTAGTCAATTTAGTCTACTTTGCTGTTGATACCTATATCTTTAATCGTGATAATATCAATGTGCCGATATTCAGGTACCGTGATACCATGTTTAATAATGTCATTCCTGGTCCCTTGGGCATTATCTCGTCTTTATACGTCTGTTACGGCAGCTATATTCCTGTATCATACCATTTCAAAATACTATTAACCAGTCCTCTGACTGAAGAAGAAACCGACCAGTCTGTGGAAGCTACCGGTAGCAAACAGATCACCCTAACCAATCATTTCCAAATTCATATCCTTTACATTATGTTATTTTTGAATAATGACTTTAAGTCCATTATCCCTTGTTTAGTGGGGTTGTTTATTGGTAAATTACACACTAATGAATTATTACCTGGTTCTAAGTCTTGGCTATTACCTTCCCCGGTATTCCAATTATTCATTAATCCCCGTAAGTATACCTACAAGCTTATAGGCTCGTTCAGAACCAGATTGAGGCGGGGCTACACTTCAATCAACACTACTGAAGCTTCCCCTTCTCCTGAAGTAGCTACCGACCTCCATAATAATGAAGAAGATACTGAAGAAGCCATCGATGAGATTAGAAGTAACGAAAGTAGAAACGAAATCAGAGCAGAAACTCCAGTCAGGCCACTAGGAAGTCAATTCCTTGATACGTTTAGAACATGAATAATTATGGTTTTTTTATATATACAACGACAAAAAAATAATTTTCTTAAATCTTTAAGTTCTTTGTACCCTCTTCAGCAGCTTTCAAATTTCTTCTTCTTTCTACATCCCAGTTGTAGAGTCTTGCAGTGTTCACTTCCATGGTAGTGATGTTTTCTTTCAAAAACTCCAAATCTTCCTTCACCAAATTGAGCTGTCCTTTATTAGACTCTAACCTGGCGTTCAATAACTCCACTGCTTCATCAAGAGGATACTCTAACATTACATCTGCACCCAACCATAAGTATACGGATTCCAAACTCTCAGTGTCTATTTTGGCTCGGGTATATAAAGTTTCATTTAACTCATAATTGGTTTCAATAAACTTATCTTCATCTTCGTCATCTCCTTTCTTCTGCTTTATGAAGTTTATCACTTCCAAGTTCTTCTCGATGTCAGGTATTTTTACAGTCAAATCATTTAATTGATTTCTCTTCGATAATTCCATGTACTTGTACTGTTGCAAACGCTCTTGAAACATTCCCATAACTTGTTCAAACTCCTTCTCGGGATTCTTGATTATACTCTCGACCTTCTCTATAAAAGGGGCTTCAGGAATACCTCTCGGGTTCAAATTCTTAGGTCTATTATTGTTAGCGGATGCAGCTTTATTTATTTAAAACTTTGTTACATACTTTAGAAAATCTGCCATTGTATAATGTGAATTCTTGATTACGTGGATGATTCGACCTTTTAATTGTCATGTCGCTGTTCTGATATTGGGGTCGTGCCATGGTAAATTTTCACTCAACATCCGTACCTCCCTTATCTTCAAATTCATACATTTCCGTTTCAATTCTACATGATTGGTTGTTGGACAGAGAGAGAGTAATGAAGAGATGTTAGTCGATGTAAATGGCTCTCCGTAAAGGATATTTTGAAAAAATCCTTTCTGTTAGTTTTTCATATTTTGCAGCTTTTTTTACAAATTTATCGAAAACCAGGCATATAATCAATATAAAACAAGAGAATCTTACTTAAATAAATGAATTCTTACTTATTAAGCAGTTGGAGCACCGTAGCCAGTGTGGTTTTGTTTTCTTCTCTGATCCAAAACCTTCAATACTTCTTCACTAGCATGTAATCCACTTAATAACATAGAACTGAAGATTGGTCCCATTCTGTTGGAACCATCAACTTCAGCAAGCTCCATACCAGCAATAACCAAACCAGGAGAAACCTCTCTAGTTCCTTTGACAATGGCTTCTTCTGCCTTATTCATATCAAGACCTCTCATATCACCCAACTTAAAGGTGTCAGGTTTTAAATCTTGTAAACGCTTAGCACAGAAAGCACCAAATGGACCATCATGCCCAGCGGCAGACAACACCACGTCACAGTTGATGGTGTTAGGGTCCATACAAGATTGAGTATCGTGGTTAAGAGACACCAAAGTCCAGTTGGTAACAACACCTGCAATTCTCAATTCACCATCCTCATCACGACGAGTGATTAAATCTTCAACAGCAGTAGCGTTGAATAATTTAACGTTAGGGAATTGTAAAACCTTCGATAACAAAGTTGAGATGAATAATGAAGCATGCTTAACAACAACGTAATCACCTTCATCTTCATAAGGAATTTCCAATTCGTCCAAGAATAAATCAGCTGGCTTACGTAAAACCATAGCGGAGAAAAGTTGACCACCTAAATGACAGCCACCACCAGCAGAAACATTAGCTTCGATGATGGCTATTTTAAGTTCGGGTCTGTTCTTGGCCAAAGCGTAAGCAGCACTGAGACCAGCCAGTCCTGCTCCCACAATTACCACGTCTGATTCGGCATACCTATCCAAGTCAGCAAAATAACGTTTGGTCATGGCTCTGGAGACGGTTGACTCTCTTATGGGAGTGAACTTGAAATTTTCCCAATCAGCAAAGCTGACGTCTGCGTTGGACTTACTAGCAGAGAAGTTAAGAGCTTTTGTTCTTTCTTTCTTACCAGCAGCAGACACATTAGGAATGGTTGCAAGAGGAGTTTCAATCATAGTTGGAGGAATCATAGTGAACAGAGTATGATATTAACAAATTAATAATTGACTTTCATCGACCCCATCCACATCCCTTTTATACTACACATTTCTCCTATTTATCCTTGATGCCTCGTTAGAGTATAAACCCTTGTAGGTTTAATACCCCCAAATTCTCTATCTATATACCGCACTTACTAAACTTGTAATCGCATTACAAGGCTGCAAAAAAACTCTCAAACTGATAAGCTATAAGCGCATATCCTGCATAAGCGTTTTTTTTGCTGCCTTGATAGCACAGCAACCGAAGTTATGGTGGGAAGAGGCATGGGGGTAAGTTCTAGAATTGTTATATACATGATATCTATCTACTTTTTGCATTGAAGCCGTTGAAATAACGTTCCCGGAAGTTTTTAATGTTGTTGACTTTCAACCCATTAATTGTTTTTCCACGGTAATTTTCATCCTGTTTAACATACACTAATAACCGTCTGGACCACTTATTGAACTCTTGTTCGAGATTGTAGAGGAGCTCTAACTGCTCATGCTGGGGTAAGTTATGAACCTCGAAATCATCATTGGCAGTAGGCATCCAAAATGCCAATCTTCCTCCAACCGGCAACCTTTCAGCTGCGAAATTCAACAAATCTTCCAACAAGTTGGATAACTCATATGCTTTCTTGGCTGGGATGTAGTCTTTTCTCAAGTAGGCTTTTTCTCCGTCGATAACCACCTTTTCCCGTTTTGCAGCGGTCTCCGCATCTTTGGTACCACAAACCTTGAGCCCTTCTCGCACTCCATATGGCGGATCACATATTATACTGTCTATAGGGAAACTTGGACGGATGGCATTATTGGTAAAATCCATGGTCATAGTATCAAGAAAGTTGGTTAAAGTTCCGTATTGTTTGAAATTTTGCCTTATAGTACATTTATCATTCTTTCCTTTAATCATTCGCACATCAATGTCCGAACCTATAGCCAATCCACCAAAGTATGCTCCTGCAACCAAAAATGATCCGGTACCCGTGAAGGGGTCATAGAAGATTTTGCCTTTACCAACTTGTCCAATGTTACAACTGATTAATGATAATTCCGCATCGAAAGACGTCGTACCAATATATTTTCTTCTTTTAAGGTCGTATTGGTCCAAAACTCCCATACTTCTGGCACTCAATTGAATTTCTCTTCCGAACCAGAGATTGATAGGAGTTGTTGCTTTATCATTACCACAGACAAAATACTCTTCCAAAACCGAGAATGTAACATCTGCATTTTTCAACCTCACAGGGCCTGTAAATGCCAAGTATGAAAATGACTCAATGGTTTGGGCCTTCTCTTTTCCAGTACGGGAGCCCATGTAAGTCACGAAATTGAATTTGAATGAACAAGTCTTATACAATGCGAATTTGTCAGACGACAGGGCTTGAACATCGATATGGAGCTCGTCTAATGTCTTCCCATGTCCCCATAACTCATATATCCCTTTCCCCAATATACACCTTTCCATGATCTTTTTCGCATGGTCATCGCTCTCGAGCTGTACCACCAAAAATGGATTCAGCTCCTTATGCTCTCCAATGACTATGGGTATGCCATAGTAGTCGGCTATGGACTCTAGCTCTGCCAAACGGAAGTTCGGAAACGCCTGGGCAAAGAATATTATGTAGTCTTTCATCCTCTGGCGTCAAGTATTGTGAGTAGAAGTCGATTTTTTTCAGTCTGAGATGAGCATTTTTTTCAGCCAAAGGAAACCTCAAGAATGGGTATTGATTTCACTGCACGACGAAGCGGAATGAGACAGAATGGGAGAATTGTAGTATACTGCTTGAGGCTATAACAGCCTAAATTTGACACCCCCATGTGTCTATAGATAGTAATCCATGCTTGGAAATGATCGAGGAGGTACGGGCCTAATATAGGTAAATTTGTTTCACCCAATGAAGCAGCCAGAAGACACTGCTACAGTAGGAGCTGGAGCACTCAGAAGGCTCAGGAAACTTTTTTCCGTAGACTTATACACGGCTCCAGCCATCAGGACTCCCCTGTACGGCTCCAGTACCACCTGTGCAAACGACATCCGTACACACAGAGCTCACATCTGTAATCCATGCACACGCACGACCTCATTCTTGCCAGCGCCCTCAAATTTCAGCGACGAACAAATCACTTTTCACTCCCAACTTCAACCTTAGTTCAACAAACCGTTCCAATCCAAGTACTTCAGTCGAAAGATCCCTAAGAAGATCATTAGATTTGAGTGCTGAATCCTTTTTCGTTTTTTTGTTTTTTTGCAAAGGTAGTATTTAATAGGTAGACTAATCGCTACATAGTTTGTTTAGTTTTATACCCAAACGTAATAAATCAATTCCTAGTAAAAAATCCAGAGTTAGTTGTATCCATATAAATTATATAAAATGTCCTCCTACGACGACGACGAAGCTCTTTTTGAAGATATCTACGGAGATGATGATACTCCTGTCAGAGATGACGCTGGTAAAGAGCCAGCCAAAGAAAAAACTCCAGAACCACCAAAAGATGCCAATGTTTCATCAGTTCTGGCAGTAACTGACGCCCCAACTGCTACCACTGCCGCTCCTAACCCTCCTGCTACGACTACCGCTGGTGGTGCTCCAGGAGCACCACCAGTAGATATCTCTTCTATGGTACCTGCCCACTTACAAGAGCAATTTCAACAATTTCAACAGTTCCAGAAACAACTTCAACTCCAGCAACAGCAACAGCAACAGCAGCAACAACCACAACCTGCCCCAGTTGCTGCACCCGAGCCTCCAAAAATCAACCCACCATCGGACATGGGCCGAGGTTCTGGTAAGATGTTCATAGGTGGTCTTAACTGGGATACTGACGAGGATAAGTTGTTGGCATACTTCTCGAAATTCGGTACTGTTATCGAACACAGTATCATGAGAGACAGTGCTACTGGGAGATCTCGTGGGTTTGGATTCTTAACTTTTGAAGACGCTTCCTCTGTTGATGCTGTCATCAAGTCTGATCACGTTTTAGATGGAAAATTAATTGATCCCAAGCGTGCCATTGCTAGAGAAGAACAAGACAAAGTCGGGAAGATTTTCGTTGGTGGTATTGATCCAATGGTTACTGAGAAGGATTTCGATGAGTTCTTCTCACAATTTGGTCGGATTATTGACTGTCAATTGATGATAGACAAAGATACTGGAAGATCCAGAGGTTATGGATTCATTACCTATGATTCTCCTGATGCAGTTGATAAAGTTACTGTCAACAAGTACTTGACACTTAAGGGTAAAGCTATGGAAGTTAAGCGTGCGGAACCAAGGGGTCAACACCAACAAAACCAGTTACAAGCTCAAAGACAACAGTCGATGCAATATAATCCATATGGACAATATGGACAGCAACAATATGGACAAACCCAAACAGCTAACGCTTACGCTCCAAGTATGAACGGTATGGCGCCAGAAATGATGCAAGAGTATTGGCAAAGAATGCAACAGTGGTATATGTTGCAGGGCCAGCAACAGGCTGCTGCTGGGTCCACAGAAGCCCCAGAACAGCAACCATTGAACCCACAACAACAAGAATCTGCTGAACCACCTATTCCTGAACCACCAGCACCTGAAAGAAAGGATGCCCGCAACGATAACAACGGTGGATACAACCAGAGCCACAATCAACATCAAAATCAGAAACACGGTAACGGATACAGCAACAGAGAACCAAGAAAGTTCAATAGTGTTCCTAGAGGTCCAAGACGCTCATTGCCATCTGGTCCTTCTGGAGGTAGAGGTGGAGGCTACAGAGGCAGAGGCCGTGGTGGTGGCGGTGGAGGTGGCTACCATCCTTACAGCAGAGGTGGAAGAAGATAGATTCTATAGGTGCGGAAGTCTCTATATAGCTTATAAATGGCACACCAAGCATGCTCCACTAATTTTCGTTTATGTACGACTAAATATACACTGAATGTCCACAATTTGTAGAGGTATAAAACCTCCAACTACAACGTTTTTAGTTCAGGAAGTGTAGTAGAAGGTGCTTCTTAGCTTAGGAAGTGTCCTACAAAGTGTGCCTAGGAACTGTAATTGTTATCTTATGACATGTTACATTGTCTATAACCACTCTATTTACGTCTTTTCGAGGGACGAGCATTCTTAGCTCGCCTCTTTTCCTTTTCTTGTCTTGACTTTCTGATATCTTCGGTCGATCTGAGTTCTTGTCTTTGACCTGGTCTGTTATATCCTTTAACATGACGACCGGACTCGATCGCCTTTTCAACCTTCTTCTTTTGCTTGTGGTAGTCATCTCTGAACTTATCAGGTAATTTAGGAGTAGCCACTTTCTTATGCTTGAACCTTTGGTTTCCTTGTCCGTTGGAGTCAGCAGATTCAAGGGATCCGGTTTTGATGGACTGCAAGTTTCTATGTTTCCGCCATTCATCGAATTTACCCGACCGATACGAGGCTGGGATTCTTTGTCCACTTTCACCAATTATATATTTCTTATCAGTAGATTGGGAGTTTTTGTAGTTACCCTTCTTTCTATCCCATTTCATTACTTGACTATTGGCCTTGATCTTTTCATCATTGTCCAAGTCAAAAGTCGCATGGGCACTATCGTTAGCAAAGGACGAATTCAATGATAATTGTTGATCTTGAATCACTGAAGCTGGGGCATAATGACTAATGAAAAACTGAGGATCACGGAATGATTTCTTTGCTTCTTTCTTCTTTCTATCAATGATTTCATCCGCATCTTCAAATGCATCCTGAAGCTCGTTTTCGTCAGCTTCAATTTCTCTTTTAACACTATACCCAACTTCTCCCGCACCATCTTGCAAAATCTCATTCTCTATCCCGTGGTTTAACCCAGCCATTCTTTCCTTTTCAAGTAACTCTCTTCTTTCCTTAGCCCGTCTTTGGATTGGTGCTATTTGTTTCCGTCTTTTTTGCATGAACTCAACTAAACTATCTTCTTCCTTTTCTCTTCCCTTTTTACTGAATTCAAAAACTGTTTCTTTGGAGTTTCTATTCAATAACTTTTGCAAAAACTTCTCCTTTTCTTTCTCAAGATTAGGCCCAAATAATAAATGCTGTTCATCCCATGTTCCCGTTTCCATTATCTCTTTCGATCTCTTCAAGGATTCAGCAGAAGCTGCTTGCCTAGTACGATAATACAATTTCTCAGCCTTGGTAGCGACGTCTCTTACTGTTCTTAACTCATAATGATTCTTTAACAAGTTTTCGAACAACTCGATGTTATTCTCCAAATCAAGTCGAGGAACCGATCCCAACACCAATCGATCAGTATAGGAGATTTTCGGCTCCTGGTATTCGTCACTCTTTGATTTCTTCAACATCTCACATTTTGCTTCGTGCATCGATGTCAAAAGCACTTTTTTACCCAAAAACAATTCAAGATCAAGTAAGTATGGCACTTCTTTCTCATTGACAATTGAATATGCCCAACCCTTATTTCCTGCTCTTGCAGTTCTACCGACTCTATGAATGAAAATTTTCGACGAACTGGGGAGGGTGAAATTAATGACATTGGCTAAGACTGGAATATCAATACCACGAGCAGCAACATCGGTCACCACCATGATGTGAGTTAAACCAATTCGGAATTGATACAATTGATATTTTCTCGCATGCTGGTCTAAAGACCCATAAATATACGATGTCAAGTATCCTGCATCTCTTAACAAGTTGTTAATGTACTCTACATGATGCTTGGTAGGAACGAATACGATGGTGGAGAATGGAGATGGTAAGACATTGGCTGGAGGAAGTCTTTCCTTTTTGAACTTCTTCCTCTTCTTCTTTCCATCGTCTTCATTATCACTGTCTGACTCATCGTTCCGGTTATTCATATCCTTCAATTTCTTCAATTCTTCAGCAGTACCAAGAGGAATCTTGATGACTTCCAGAAGAATGTACAACAAATTTGCTTCTCTTTCTGAACGTTTAGTGGTAAAATAAGCCATTTGCAACTGGTCCGAGATTTTGGCCTCAGCATCGAGTCTCACCAACACGGGGTTGGTCAAACCGGCTTTAGCAAAGTCAATCAATGACCGGGGTAATGTGGCCGAAAACAATAGGGATTGTCTTGAAGATGGTAATGCTGCTAAAAGCTCATTTAACTGCTCAGCGAACCCCATTTCAAACAACCGGTCGGCTTCATCAAATACAATGTATTCGACGGTCTTTAAATCCAAGTCCATTTCGACTTTAAGATGCAAGAAACGACCGGGGGTAGCAATGACAATATCGGGGTTGGTCATCATTGTACTAAACTGTTCTTCCAACGAATCTCCTCCAATCAATACAATCGACCTCAAATCGGTTCCCTTACTAAACTCTTTCACTTGTCTAAACGTTTGCAATGCCAACTCTCTTGATGGAGACAAAATCACTGCTCTGACCCCTACCTTAGCACTGTGACTCTTTAACTTTTCAATAACTGGGAGAGTGAACGCTGCTGTCTTACCAGACCCAGTTCTGGCCATCCCCACCACATCTCTGTTCTCCATTATCAATGGAATGGTCTTTCTCTGAATGGGCGTGGGCTGCTTATACCCTTTTTTGGCGATGTTACTGAGAATGAATTTAGAAAGTCCAAATGATTGGAAAGACCCATTTTTAGCCTTCTTAGCTTGAGGATTGTTTACGGCAAAGTAGGATGAGATATCTTTGGCATCGATTTCATCCTGTTCGTCATCAGAGAGCTCTAACGAGGGGAATGCTGCTGGTGCTTCAACCTTTCTCTTTTTAGTAGGCTGGGGCTCTTCTTCGTCCTCATCGGACGAGATAGCGTCTCTAAGTTCTTCATCGAAGGCACCAGAATCTGAATCTGAGTCTGATTCCGACCCAGAATCACGGCCAGCTAACGCCAAAGACCCAGCAATGTCATAATCTTCGTCGTCGGACATTTGAAGTGTGCTGTTAGATGTAGTTGGTATATCCAACTAGCTTTTTTTTTTTTCAAGCATCGCGATGAGATGGCGCGAACCCAAATATGGGGTGGGGCGGGATAAGCCAAAATCGTGGACCCAAATACAGGTGCACAGGACCATAATTATCTGCTGCTCGGCCTGAGTGAAGAAAAACTGGGGCCATTGGGGGCCGAAATCCGCTATTTTTTGGGCCAAAGATTGACAAGATACTGGCGGGGGAGCCAGAAATTGCTATAGTCGACCAGACTACAGGATACTACATTTACTACAATTAAAAAAGAACACTTGCTAGGGTCACTAGCTGCTCTCATTGGACAGCTGATGGTTTTAGTAACTTTATTCTAATGTACAGTAAGAAATCTATGCTAATATGTTATCGAATTCGTCCATATTCTCCAATTCGTCTTGTTGGGCCACTCGTTTCAACACCTCTTTCTTTGACGATTCCTGGATGTGTCCATCTAGCAATAGCTCGTCTAGAATATAATAAGCCTTATTGAACCCGAAAATAATATCCAATTCGCAAACATTCCCATATAGCTTATCCATTTGTTCGACGAATCTATGTATTATTTCTAATGCCAACAATTCGTTATCGGACGATTCAATGCCCACTATGAAAAACAACGAAGCATAACGGCGATACACGATTTTGATGTCTTTATATTCTAAAACGTTACACATTTTGGCTCTTCTGGATAAAATCAAAGTAGTCAATTCCCGGGTGATTTTAGCCTTCTCTTTCTGAGAAATGGTCTGGTACCATTTGGATAATCTGACTTTGCCTTGTCTGGACAACAAGAATAGAAACTGAATGGCCATGGTTTAGGAATTTTTCTGACGACACAGCGGTTACCCAGCCTAGAAGATACTGTGTTATCATGTATTTTTGAGAGGATTCGTTGTTATGGAGAGGTCGTGCACATACCAAAACATAAGACTGCAAAATATAGCTTATTACAGTCGAAGACACTATTAGTTTATTTGACTATGTACATTATGTTTCTAAGGTTATTATGGTAGACTTCAAGAACTCCAAATGTTCGTTAATTTCATTGCAAAGATCATTTCGATTAACCTTGCCAAAAGCTTCAAGCTCAATCTTCAATTCACACAATAAAAACTTCATATTGGTCCATTGAACCGTTTCAAAATCATAGCCTGTTCTTTTCTTCATTCCGGTACCATACAATCTGAAACGATTACCCTTTTTATCAATAATTTTGTTAGTAATCTTCAAATCCCATGGATTTAATTTGGGATTGTTGGCATGAACAAACAAGATTCTTGGTCCTTTTTGTAATAAAAGATCTTTACTAATGAGTTTTTGTTGTTCCTCGTCAGTTTTGGTTGCCAACATAAGTCTCTTTAAATTATAATCGTAGTCTTCAATGGGATCGTACTGTCCCATACCAGTTCCTTCAAAATTGTTCTTATCATTGAAGTAACCAAATGCATTCAAGAATTTCGATACTTGGTAGAATGGTTTGTTTGAGGCCACATTAGCAGCTATAAATGTCTCCTTGTCACCCTCACCGTCGGAACCTTGGGAAAATAATGGGTAAAAATGAGTTGGACCAAATAAATTATAATACAATGCTATAAGTAATGATTTGGTATGGGTTTTTTTAGAAATGAGTAGTTGACCCGATTCGGAACTAGGATCAGGTATAGCACCTTTACGCTGATGAAATGGAACCGAACCGAAGTCAGGGGGATTGGAGTAATCTTCGTAAACTCCATCAACTTCGTTGTACAAAGGTAAGTACTCATCGTCACTGATATCAAGGCCAGCAATCCTATAGTAATCGGGAGAAGTGGCTCGTTTCCAAAAATCAGGCCAAACAATCATCCCGCTAGTAGTGAATGGTTCTTCATTGAACAATGCATCAGGAGTATGAACTGGAATGTTGTCACTATCCAATAACAAGACGTTTTCAAAACTCAGCACCAATACCGCCAATGCTTTGAACTGGAATCCCTTGAATTCAAATAGGTCTACATGAGAGGATTTCTTTTTGTCATTGTCGATATGGTTAAGGTGATCCTCAGCAATTTCTGATAGCACGTATGGCAAGAAAATGCATCTTGCGTTCAATGCCGGGAATACTCTGGCACATAAATCTGGCTCGTATTCATCAAGCTTTGGAATGAGCACTTCAATCGGGAGTTCTGAGCCGAGGGCCCTGATTGATTTGATGGACAATAAAGTCAACCAGTTGAACTTTCCTCCACCTACGAAAACAATTCCATTCCCTTTATACAAGTTTTCTGGGGCCGCTTCAGGCAAGTTTTTCATGACAAATTTGTGGGATTCAATCATTGAGTCCAATTCGGCGCCACTGAGTTGAAGGAATTGAGAAAGGTACGCTTCCGTGAATATCAAATTATCCTTATTGGTGGAATCGGACGCTTTTTGGGGGTCTATGGTGGTGTCATATCTTGCGTGATATATTCTGTCATCAGTTAAGTAGCGGTTTAATTGTTTGATATCAGGAGTTCCTTCATACAAGATGCGGAACACCGAATCGTAGAATTCGTAACCTAGTTGTAAGAGTTCATTATTGGGGTCGACTTTTTTATGGATATCTTTGATTAGCCTTATTTTTGTTTGGTCATCGACCTTTTTCTTTCGATTATGCTGTTTGATTTTTTCCGAGACGTCATCCTGAGCCGATTGGCTATCGAGGATCTTTTGCTTTTTGTTTTCACTTTGGAGATCAGAATCGGGGGTTTGTTCATTATTCACTGCCACCGCGGCGGCAGCAGGGTCATTTTTGTTGGCTTCCGTTTCGGCAAACGGGATTGTTTTCAGCCTAAACCTTGTTAGTATTGACTCCGACATCTCATGTAGCCACGACTCTTGCTCGGGTTGAGAGACTGGCGTGGTATACGGTTCATTGTGTGGGGTTGTGGATGTGGACAGGAGTATGATATAAAGTAGGAGGAGAATGAGCACTGTGGATATTATGGTTAGTTTATTATGGCGACGGCGGTGGAAAACCCGAAGTTTTGCCCAGATGCTGGAGTTACCGCCCATTGGAGGTGACCAAAAGATGAAAAGCTGTGCTCAAAGCAGGGTTCAGGAAGAAGAAGAAAAGTAGGGACCAAATATGGAGATAGAGACGTAAAAGAATTAAACTAACACGCGAAAAAAAGCGAAAAAAAGCGAAAAAAAAAAGTATAACTGTAAAGTGGTAGATGGACGAGAAATAATACAATAGGATGCGGCAGGAGGGAAGAAGCGGCGGCCATCGAACACAAGTTTGGGCAGATCTGCCGAGGAAGCGGGCCTAAACGGGAAAGGGAGATCGGAGGAGGTAAGAAAGAAACCAATGAAGTAGTCAAGAGGGGAGGGGAGTATATTTATATACAATCTATTCAATAGGGTTCATATTTCATCGCAAGGTAAGCCGCCGTTTCCTGCAAAAGAAAGGACTCGGCATCAGGGGTTAAAAGCAAAAAAATAAATAATGGACCGGATCCGATTAGACAAGGTACCGGTGGGAGAATTAGGGGAGCAGGTAAACAGGAACAACAGACAGACATATGAAACTGATTAGGCGCTGGCACATATACCCGAGCCGCAGAGATTTGTAAGGGCAGAAGAATGAAATTGACACTTAGCAGCCAGGTGAGGAAATGGCAACAGCCGGAGGTGCCAAAGAAATGCAGAAATCGCAGCCGCCAAAATGGCGACAAATCGGTACAACGGCCGAAGTAATGCTACAGCTGAGGAAATGTAGCAGTTTTATATGGGGTCTGTGGCCAGCTGCAAAATACTTAGCATATGGGCCGTGCAACTGAGGAAGCTGAAGGAGAAATCGGAAGCCGGATCGCAGGAGCACCGGTTGTTTGTATGGGTGGTGACATCTGTAGGGCATTGAGTATAAGGCAGATGGTAATAGCCTATATCGTGGAACCACCAAATATCCTGGGGTTTTTGAAACATCGAAATGCCAATGGTGTGCACAGGAGCATCCCCCCACCGCTCGTAGTAGAATCCGCCGGTAGAGTCAAGAAAGTCGAAGAATTTCTGGTAGTTATCGGACCGAAACACCAGGAAATCGGCGACTTCAAAATTACTCCAGAAATGACATAGATTATACGACTTAGACTCGTCGTCGTTCTGCACGAATTGTAGGAGGTCAGGATCTGGATTGACATCGTTCTCGGCCATGTACTGTTTCACTCGACTCCACAACGTAGGAATGGTTTGGTTGTATTCAAACATCGAGAGAGTGAATCCGTACATCAACTGGTTATGTCGCATAAACCGGAAAACGTCATAGTTTATGTCGCAAAATAATTTGATCCCGGGTTCCAATCGCCAATAATACCGGTACTGCTCAACGAGCGGATGCTTGTAGAAAAACCCCAGAAAGTACCGACACATATGCCGGTACGACTCGCTCTGGGCATACACCACGCCCAAATCGTCCATCCGCTGACGTTCCTGGGCCGCTACCGTCTGGTTGATCCATGGGGGATAAGACCAATGTTCCGGCGGGATCTGGCCGAACTTCACCATGCCCTTGGGGATGAACTGGGCCACGGTATGCATGAAATGAACATCAAACTGCTTATCGTTCAAAAACACCCAGTCGTAGTTGTAGCGATGGTTGAACCGGTCCTGGGTAATCTGGATCGTTTGAAGAATGTCGTAGATCTCTTCATTTCGACAAACTACCACGAAAGTAGCATCTTCTCGGTCATAGTTGTCGTTCGGTTTCGTAATGATAATCGGGGTGTGTAGAATATGGGGCTGACTACGAAGCAAGAACTGGTGTAGGTCGTGAGAATCGTCGGGGATCAGATGGTAGATGGCAGCATCTCCGTCGAAGTGGATATCATTCACTGTGGGACTGGTGGTGGGGTGTGTGCGCTTGGGTAGGCCAGGGAAGAACACTATGTATGCAAGGGCTAGAATTGGGACCAAATATTTGACCACCAGTATCGAGGGTCGGCCCATTAATGAGTAGAAGATAGTGATGTAGAGCTCATTTCATGTTATTAGAGCGCGGGCGAAGCAACGCCAGGGCTGCAACAGGCGATGGACCCATTATTATCTTTTGTGTGTGGAATTTGTCTATCTTTGTGCCAGTCTCCAGCCCACCTTCCTGCCTGCACTTTTCCATATCTTCCCAGTTCCTGGCCCATCATCGTGCCTGCACCTGCCCATCTTCTCGCCTGCACAAGCAGATCTCTGCCCAATCCCGCCCCGGATCCAGGCCCAGGCCAAATCCCGGAAAACACCCAGACACCACGTCTGTTTGACATGTTTTGAAAACAATACGCAACGTGCGTGCAACCGATGAGTATCACGTTTCCCCGATAGTTCGTCGCAGCTTTGTAGATAAGAAAGTGTTGAAGTTGTGTAGTTTTCTTCTTCTTCCTCCATCCAAGCCAGTCCCCGAATTCTCTCCCTTTTCCACAGTCAAGACTTAACTGATAGTGGTTGCAGGACCTTGGGCCAGTGCTGTATCCTTTCCTTGACATTTTTCAGAGCTCCCTATCAAGACTCGTGGTTGCTACATTTTTCAATTCAACGAGCTGTTCATTGTATCTCCATTTTTTTTAAAAAAATTCTCACTGTCACCGTCTGTCTCTCCTTGTGCCATCCTGTTATCTGAGACATCTGAGACTGAGAAAAAAAAATATATATAACCACCACACCTTTTCCTCCATCGTCATATACCAAGTGACTTGATAAAGTACGAAAACCGGCAAAAGGTAATCGCCAACCCTCATACTCACTTACAGCATCATCTCCAGTGGAAACCATCCATATTTTTTTTTTTTTTTACCGTACCTATTGTTTTCATTATAGTTCGGAGTTACGTTTTTTTTTTTTTCCTGTCAATCAAATTTATGATAACTCATCACAAAACTCTACCCCATCATTACGTGAGATAGGCCTGTCATTATGGATAATCAGAGGATAATAATAACTTCGGCCGTGCTGCCGACAAATGGGAAAAACAACATTTCCAATACCTCATCTCTTCAGTCCAATCCCTCCATGTCCAACGAATCATCACTTCAATCTACCAACTCCACGGCTCCGTCAAACTCAGACGTCCCCCCCGAAATCCCCGTGGTTACCGGCCGGAAGGCTGCCCGATCTTTACGGCTCTTCCGAGGCGATGGCTACAATATCCAGGATCTCATTGACTTGGAGTCCAATGACGACACTACGGAATTCATCGATCATGAAACTACCGAAGACGCTAAACAGGAACCAGAATTAGAACCAATCTCTTCAGCCACGTATTTTCCCCACACCCCCATCAAAGAGAAAGACGACAATCATTTCGAAGATGAAATCATAATCCCTTCCCCACCCCCAGACCTCGAAGAAGAAGTGATTGAACCCCAGCATTTACAGGCCGATGTCGAATTCGACCATTCCGACATCTCCAAGATTCAAACAAGGCTAAAAGATCTCTCCATCACTCGTGATGAGACGAAAAGAGTCAAATTTAGAGACGATGTAGATATTTCACCCACCACCAACGAACAAACTAGCATTCAATCAATCATGAAGCAAACTAACGAATCAAAACAACCCCCAGTGTTCCCCCTAGCCGTGGAATTGCGACCCTTCAAAAATAAAGTAGGTGGACATACTGCCATCTTTCGATTCTCGAAGAAAGCTGTGTGCAAAGCACTCATGAATCGAGAAAACTTGTGGTACGAAACTATCGAACACATGCAACCGGAGCTTTTAAAATTCATGCCGAAATACATTGGAGTATTGAATGTAAGATATTCCAGCATTATAACCGAGGATATTCTCAGTCCGGATCATCATAATGATGGATATTTGCAGCATCGACTCAACAATGATGAATTCATCGCAGATAATACGAAAACTCCAATGTCATCACCACAATTGGTGGTGAATCACGATAAGTTCAAAGCCAGCTCCCGGTCGGCGTCGTTCCACGAAGATGACGAATTACCTCCAGAAGTGGTTCTTGACGATAATAAGCATATTATCCCAGAATTATTATGGAAACAATATAGTAATAGTGCCCCATCGCCACCATTATTCAACAGTCACACTGACGAAAGATCGAGATCGCTCGACGAAAACTCCATCAACGACAAATCGCCCACCAACAGCATAGGACCCGACACTAGTGTTGGATCCACGTCAATAAACACCGATTTACAAGTGCAGGTTATAAGAGAGGTTTTTGCACCCAATGCTGCAAATGAAGATGAACAAGTATTCACCATGGACGAAGAAGACAACCACATTGAACGACCCATTTTACGTAAACATACTCGCTTTGAGAGATTCATATTACTTGAAGATCTCACCGCGGATATGGTCAAACCATGTGCATTAGATTTAAAGATGGGGACTCGGCAATACGGGGTGGATGCCAAATTAAGTAAGCAGAAATCGCAAAGAACTAAATGTCGGAACACCACATCGAGAAATTTGGGTGTCAGGGTGTGTGGATTACAAGTGTGGGACCAGGTGAAGAAGAGATTTTTCACCAAAGACAAGTATTTCGGCCGTGAGATAAGACAAGGGCTCCAATTTTGTAAGATATTGGCCAAGTTTCTCTACAATGGCCATGATACGTTTTCTTTATTGAGGAAAATCCCCAGTTTGATCAAACAATTGGAAGAGCTTCGTCAGATATGTGAACAATTGAAGGGGTTCCGGATGTACGGGTCTTCGATATTATTGATGTATGATGGGAGCCTTACACCCCTCAAGTTGATTAATCCGAACTTGGAGGAGATTAAGGTAAGAATAATCGACTTTGCGCAGCTGTTGATAGCCAACAATCACGAAGTGGTGAACTTGCCGCCTAAATATCCGCAATTACCGGATATGGGGTATTTGAAGGGATTGACGTCATTGATAAGATACTTCAAGATAATCTACATGATTGTGGCTGGCAAGGAGTACGAGAATTACCACGCATCGATCGACTACTTGAATGCCAACTATGAAGCGTTTAGGGCTACGAATGCGTGGTTAGACGAGATTGACGAAGGTGACCTACTCCACGGGGAGCCATTGACTAATGACCCATTTAATATTGAATACGACACCAGTTATCAAGACGATGGCATATCGGACTGATACACACAAGAGAGAGAGAGACATTGCATCTAGCATTGCCGCATAGGGATGACCAGACAAGGGATGGCAACACAAGGGATGACAAAGACACACGAAAGGGGACGACGACAAGAGATCGCAGCAGCCACTCAGATGAAATTAACAATTTAATCCTTTTGCATACTATAAGTAGTTTATAATGTAAAAAACGAGAAATCTCAACCCCCCCTCCCCCTACCCCCTGGCATAGATGGAATTCCATCGCTGGCAGACAGGGTAGCAGTATTGTATCGAGAACAATCAGAAAAGCTTAAGACAAAGCATCGGAGTGAATTTTAGACTTCTTTTTTTTTCTTTGTACCTATGGCTGAAACTTTCTTTATGCAGCTTCTTACAGTTTAAGTCAGGGCTGTAGCGTTCTCTATGCAGCTTCCTACAGTTTGGTTTTCGTATGCAGTTTAAGTCATATATGGCTGTAGCTTTCTTTATCCAGGTTAAGTTATGGCTGAAATAGGGAATGAATTGTCTTTTTCCAGAGCGA